>WOFM01000122.1:0-52931 GCA_011428145.1 Ericerus pela
GATCAGAACTCACCTCAACAATATTTTCACAACTCCTAACAATATAAGCAGATACTAGTGAAATATTAGAACCCTATACCAATTTATTGTCTGAAATTAATGAGTGAAACGTTTGAATAATGATTTAAATTAATTGACGAACTCTTCAGAATGTGAAAATGTAAGTTTTGGATAGAGTTCCTTTTTTCTTGAAAAGTTTGAAGTAAGGTTTTCTTAAACTGAAAAATTCGGCTGTTAGGTAAATAGTTTCATCGTTCGCTGATTCGTTATCCGAAAAAAACTTCTGGAACTACCGTAAGAACTTGAGCGAGTCCTAAATGAGCTAAAATACGTTTTTTGAGTGAAAATTTATTTTATTTTATTTGATCAGAGAAAATGTTTTTCGAATTTAGAATAAATTTCAGATAATATGAACATTAATGAAAATAAACAATTGGATGACATTTATGAAAATTTGGCTTTTATTTTGCCGTTTTTCATTTTTAAAATGACTGAAATAAGTAGTTATTGTAAAATATGATTCAAGTAGGTACATTATGTTGTTCAGTCACCTCTTCACTACGCTCATATATTAGCGCTACCTACGAGTGATGAACGGTAAATGTAATTCGATTCATTCTTTCGTATTGTGAGAAAAATGATAACCTCCAAATTGTGACTGATATTATTTGACTGTGATTTGTAACAATTTGTGATATTGTAAGCTGTTTATTCTGTGTTTATCTATATGAAACTGTCACTCTCTCAACAACCAGCCATTGAGCTGATATATGTGTAATAAATTCATTTTACACTGAAATTTAAATCTTGTGTTTTTACTCAAATTCGGTTGTGATATTATATTCATCTTTTCATATGGCGTTTAATAATTCGTTCGGTCATGAAGTTCGTCATCGTTTGATTCAGTAATTCTCACAGGTTATGGGCCCAGATGTCGTGTTCAGCATGGCTGCTATTGTGATTCTCAAGCAAAGTTCTGCAGTCAAAAGCTGTCTGGTAATGATCATGTCATTTTACTAATTCGTTTGTGTTCTTTGTATTTTCTGCTGTTGCCATTTTTCTGCGTGTCTCGTCTCTGTTGGCTTTGAGCCTGATTTTGTCACTGGATTAGCTGTTCGCTACGTGACTATGAATTTTTTCGAGATGGAGAGTGGAAGAAAAACCAACATCGAATTATATGATGGCAAAAACTTGCAGAGCTGGAAGTTTCGAATGGAATTGCTGTTGTGGAAGAAAGATCTCTACGAAGTTGCGCATCATGTTCCTGCAATTAAGGATTGGAATGCTGAATGGTGTAGTAAGAATTCTAAAGCTATGTTTTATATCGCAAATAATGTGCACGATCAATTTTTGGAAGTCATTAAAGGATTCGAATTCGCTCGCGATATGCTTGAATCGATCTACAATTCGGCGAAACGTGATGATGATCAAAAACTCATCGATCTTCGAACTTCATTGTGCACTCAGAAATTCATTTTCGGCGGTGATTTGCAAGCTCATACTATGTCATTTTGAGCTAAGTGTCGACGACTTGATGAACTGGGTGATCCAACGACGACTAAGCAGTTCATTCTGTGGTATTTAAAGTCCCTTCTTGGCGAATATCGACCGCTGCGTTTGATGTTACAGGATATGCCAAAACCTTCGTGGGATAACGTAATAAGTAAAGTTTTGTCATATCATTATGATTTGTTGTCGGACAAAAATAATGCTGTGTTGGCTCCTCCGACAACTGTTTCTCAAAAACCTTCAGTAGATGTTGCACCTACTGGAGAGAATGTCTTTTTTGGTTTTCAACGTGGCAACAGTCGATATAGGGGTAATTTTCGTGGTAGAGGACGTGATTATTTTCAGTCCAATAATTTTCGTAGAAATCAGGGAAATAGTGGCGGCTATGGTGACCGTAGAAGTAATTCCAGTCAAACACAAAATAATAATTCTAGTCAGGGAAATAGTAACAGTAATCATGATGCAGGTTCGTCTAATAGGAATAATAATAGTTATAAAAATCAAAATAATATTTCAGGTCGTGATTACAGTAATGTTCGTTGTCATTTTTGTGGCAAACTTGGTCATATAGCGAAAACATGTTATTCTAAAAGGAATCAGGAGAAACCAAAGGATGATTCTAAGGGCTCTTCTGCATTACAGGCGTCTAATGACTTCAGAGGTAGGATATAATTTTATGGCTCATGGTCCTGTCACACACTTTGAAAGTAAATCTAAATCTGTTGTATCGTTTGTAGTTGATTCTGGTAGCACCTCACATATAATTAATGACTTGACTCTATTTACAGAGTATATTGAATTAAAGAAGCCTATGTCTATTATGATTGCTAAAAAGAATGTCTCGCTTGTTGTTTCAGCAGTTGGTACTGTTAAATTAAAGTCAAATTTAGGTTTTGATGTAACACTTCACAATGTTTGTTTTGCTAGTGAGCTACCGTCTAACTTGTTGTCTGTTAAACGTATGGGAAATGCTGGTTTCCTTTCACAATTTAGGGCTGAGACGGTAGATATTATTGATGAAGTTAATAATAATAAAGTAATAATAACGAGTAAAAGTACCATATCGGACCTATATATCACTCATTTTTCAAGTAATGTAACTGAATCTTGTAATCTAACTGCTTTATGCACAAATAGTCCGATGGAGTTATGGCACAAAAGGTTGGCTCATCTAAATAATAATGATGTGAAGTTGTTATCTAAAAGGGAACTTATCCCAAAAATTGATTTGAAAGATCGAATTTTTTGTGAGCCCTGTGTCATGGGCAAGCAACATCGCAAACCTTTTGATCGTCACGAACCAAAAACAAAAGAACCACTTGAGTTGGTCCATACGGATCTATGTGGTCCAATAAATCCTGTTGCTTATGACAATAAGAAATATTTTTTAACCTTTCTTGACGACTATTCAAATTTTTGTTTTGTGTACCTGCTAAACAATAAGACTGAGGTTCTTTCTAAGTTTAAGATGTATAATGAATTAGTTGCAAATAAATTTGGTTGTAATGTAAAGGCTCTTAGATGTGACCGAGGCACAGAGTATATTAATGGTCCATTTAAAACCTATTGCGCCAAAAAAGGCATAGAATTACAGCCAACAGTGGGAAATTGCCCTCAGTAAAATGGGAAGGCTGAACGTATGAATCGAACATTATGTGAACGCGCCAGAACATTAATTTATGAAAGCAGCTTAAATAAGGTTTTTTGGAACGAAGCTTTAATGTGTGCAGCTTATATTATTAATAGATGCCCTACTAGAAAACAATTCGTTCCTTTTGAAAGATGGCATAATAAAATTTTTAATTATGAAAAGCTGAAGGTGTTTGGCTGCGATGCCTTTATGCTTGATTGGGTTCACAGTTCTCATAAATTTGAAAGAAAAAGTAAAAAGTTGATTATGGTAGGATATTCTCCTGGCGGATATAAGTTGCTGGATGTGAGCAAACCTAAGCCTGACATTCTCATTTCTAGAGATGTAGAGTTCAATGAAAATTCAATTATTAAATCTAAATATAATGAAAGAGATCCGATTTTGACAGAAGTAGATGGTTCAAATGTTGATTTGATTGAAGTTGATGGCAATGTGGGCGATAACATTGTTATAAATGATGTACACTTTGATGATGTAGTTAATTCGTGCTTTTTTACAGCTAGAGCTATCGAAAGTGATTGTCCACAGACGTTTGAGGAGGCGAATTGTTCTCCTGAATCTAAAAGTTTGAAAGAGGCAATTAAAAATGAAGTTGATGCTCTTACTTCGAACTGCACCTGGAAGGTGGTCAAACATCCGTATAATGAACCGACAATCACTTGCAGATGGCTTTTTACAAAGAAAGTTGATTCTGTTGGCAACATGTTGTATAAAGCCCGACTTGTAGCTAGGGGCTGCCAACAAAAAGAAGGTTTTAACTTTACTGAGATATATGCTCCAGTTGCCAAGCTATCAACTGTTCGAACTCTACTTGCTCTGTCCAATCAATTAAGTTTCTATATTCATCAGATTGATATTTGTAGTGCCTTTCTGAATGGTAGATTGTCAGAAAAAGTTTATTTAGAAATTCCAGAAGGCATTGAACCAAATTCTGATTGTAATGATAATGTTTTGTTGTTAAATCGTTCTATATACGGGCTTAAACAGTCGCCCAAGGTGTGGAACACTATGTTTCACCAATTTTTAACGGAATTAAAATTTAAACCAGGTAAAGCTGATGAGTGTCTTTATGTATATCGTCAAGGCGAATCAATAGTTTATTTGTTAACGTATGTCGACGATATAATCATCAGTTCTAATGATTTAAAACTTATTCAATATTTTAAAAATAAAATTAGTGAAAAATTTAAAAGTAAAGACCTGGGAGAAATAAATAAATATTTGGGACTTAACGTAAAATATAATCGAGAGTGTGGAATAATTAAAATTAATCAAAAATCACTTATTGAGTCTGTTTCAAAAAGATTTAAAGTAGAAAATTGTACTCCAACATACACTCCGATTGAACCTAAACTGCAATTAACTAGAGACATTAATAGTCTAGATCAAAAATTAAATAATAAATATCAGCAGTTATTAGGTTGTCTCATGTATATCATGTTAGGCTCACGTCCAGACATCTGCTATGCCATATCGTACTTTAGTCAATTTGCTAGTGCTACCACATTAGAACATTATAAATATCTTAGCCGTGTACTTAAATATCTTATCACAACCAAAGATCTTGAGTTGACTTACACTCGAAGATCAAATAATAATTTTATTTTAGAAATGTATTCTGATGCCGATTGGGCAAACTGTGTCTCGACTCGAAGGTCCATTTCTGGCACTTGTGTTAAAGTTTTTGGTTCTGTTGTTTCATGGTCCAGTCAAAAACAACCCACAGTTGCTCTTTCTAGCACTGAAAGTTAGTTGATCGCCTTATGCGATACTACGACTGAAGGACTTTGGTTTTGCAACCTTTTAACTGACTTTGGGATTACTCATAATAATAAGTGCGCTATATTTGAAGACAACCAGAGTTGCCTAGGTTTAATTAAGTCAGCTAGATGGAACTCTAAACGTTCCAAGCATATTGACACTAAATATAGATTTATTTGTGATTATGTTGACACTGTATTTAAATATTTGTATACTTCGACCAAACACCAGTTAGGTGACATTTTCACGAAGGGTCTTGTTCGACCAGTATTTAATAAATTTGTTGAAGACTTAAACCTAGAATGACTATAATAATTGTGCGTTTGTAATTTTTTTTTGTACTATGATGTATCCCATATAATATTGAAACTTTTAACTAGTCAATGCTGAAATAATGTTTTTAACTCATATATAATTTTTAACTGACAGTGATGATCACCAATATTTAATAAGTTTTAATCATGTTTTTATTTATACACTCTGACTTACATATTATGTGAAAATTTTTGTGTGTATACATTCTTTTGTTTTTGCTCAGTCAGATTTGAGGAGGCGTGTGAGAAAAATGATAACCTCCAAATCGTGACTGATATTATTTGACTGTGATTTGTGACAATCTGTGATATTGTAAGCTGTTTATTCTGTGTTTATCTATATGAAACTGTCACTCTCAACAACCACCCATTGAGCTGATATATGTGTAATAAATTCGTTTTACACTGAAATTTAAATCTTGTGTTTTTACTCAAATTCGGTTGTGATATTATATTCATCTTTTCATATGGCGTTTAATAATTCGTTCGGTCATGAAGTTCGTCATCGTTTGATTCAGTAATTCTCACACGTATCTGTGGTTGTTCGTTTCACCTGTGGTATTCTACCCAGGCTTTATCTATCTATTTCGGCATCATGGCCGTGTTATATGTTTAATGGTGTGAGAAGATGAGGGAAAAATCAACGGATCGAGACGACTAAAAACATATGAAACGAACCTAAACTAAAAACGACATCGAACAAAGACTAGACACACACATTACAAACACATAAATAAAAACACAAGATTCACTAATTACGAACTTTTATTTCCTCATTAAGAATAGTGGAGTTGTTAACAACACGAATATTAAAAAGCGACTAGAGGCGTATGATTACATAATATCACAGTCAGGTAGAAAACACTAAAAATCACAGATCACAAAAATATATAGACAGTGTTGCCACCACAAATGATACGTGAGAATAATAGTCACGAGTATAATTTAATTTGCTATAATTCTCACACGCCTCCTCAAATTAAACTTATACGATTACGGTAAAATGGTAAAAACGAATTATTAAATTAATAAGGTCATTAAAAACATAAATGACAAAAGTCAACAAAAATACAAAAAGTTACGACAATAAATATTACATGAATGTTAAACATATACAATAAGTTACAACAACTTTAACATTTTACAAAATACATCAAATTTAGGCCTCGGGCAGCCCTTCGTAAAAACATCAGCCAACTGTCGCGAAGTTGACACGTACGAATACTTAAAGTCTAAATTTACGTGATTGCACACAAAACGGTACTTTACGTCCACACGTTTTGATCTGCTTGTGTTCCATTTTCCAGAGTGCAAGATAGCCAGACAACTCTGATTGTCTTCGTAAATTACAGCTCTGTCATCAATTTGAATGCAAAAATCACCCAATAAATATTTCAACCAAATTGATTCAGTGGTAGCATCGCATATGGCGATCAACTTACTTTCAGTGCTAGACAGAGCTACTGTCGGTTGTTTCTTACTAGACCAGGACACCAGCGACCCATAAACAAAGACACAGTAACCCGAGATAGACCGTCTTGTGTTAACACAGTTACCCCAATCGGCATCCGAATATGTTTCGACTATATTGCCATTATTATTATGTTCATATGAATATATCAGTTTTTTGTCTTTAGTAGTCACTAAATATTTTAGAACTCTCAATAAATATTTGAAATGTTTGTCTGTGGCATAACTGGAGAACTGGCTGAAGTACGATATTGCAAAGCAAATATCAGCCCGTGATCCTAGCATCAAGTACATCAAACATCCCACGAGCTGTTGATAGTTATTATTCAGCACACTATCACACGCATTGAGGTCCCTATCCAATTGGAGTTTGGGGTCTATGGGTGTGTAGGTGGGTGCACATTTATCAACACCGAACCGCCTAGCAACAGACTCGATGAGATTCTTCTGCTCGATCTCCAGTACGCCCTCTTCGCAACTATAATTAATATTTAAACCTAGATATATATTAACTTTTCCAAGATCCTTACATTTAAATCTCTTATTAATTTTATTTTTGAAAAATATGATTTGTTCTTTATTATTGAAACTAATGAGAACGTCATCAACGTAAGTGAGTAGATAAACTATCATTCCATCATGTTTATCTTTGAACACATACAAACAATCATCAGCCATGCTTTGTACAAAGCCAAGTGACAACAGGAACTCATTAAATAGCTTATTCCACACTTTTGACGATTGTTTAAGACCATATATCGACCTATTTAATTTTAGTACATTAATATATTTATCAACCTGCGTTTCAATACCTTCAGGTATCTCGAGGTACACATCCTCAGAAAGAATACCGTTCAAGAACACACTACAGATATCTATTTGTTCTATATAAAACTTTAATTTATTACTAACAGCTAAGAGGGTCCTCACAGTCGAAAGTTTTGCCACTGGCGCATACACTTCATTAAAATTTAAGCCTTTCTTCTGTTGGCAGCCTCTGGCAACTAACCTAGCCTTATATAAAACATTATTTTCGTTATCATATTTTTTGTTGAAGATCCAACGACACGTGATGGTAGGGGCATCCTTTGGACATTTGGTCACCTTCCAAGTCTGATTGGAGTTCAGGGCACTTATTTCAGATGAAATAGCCTCTTTCCGAAACGCGAGTGGACCCAAAATTTATGCAGAGGTGTGAAAAAAATCTGCTTCTTGGTTATACAAATACAGGATACTTCACAATTAATCCTGATACAGAAAAAGTGTCAATAAGTTGTGATATTAGGTTCGACAAAAATAAAAACATAAAAGACATAGAACAAAATAAAATAGAAAAATTACCTGAGCCGTCTGAGGAGTCGTTGAGTGCGAATATTCCTGTGATAGCTGCATGTAGGGTAGAGAAAAACACAGACTTAAGATTTTTGGAGGACTGTGTGCCTCAAAAATATTCAGAGGTTGAGTCAAATGCGTTCAAAGACGTGTGGAAGAGAGCTATGGTTGATGAATTCAACGCAATGACAAACTTAAAAGTTTGGGAAGAAGTTCCTAGGTCCAAGGGTTGTAAGACTATTGACACCAAGTGGGTGTATACCGTGAAACAAAATGAAAAAGCTGAGTATGTGGCAAATGCAAGACTTGTTGCTCGAGGATGTAAGGACAGGCATGAGTTTCAAATTGATGAGACATATTCTCCTGTTGTGTTTCAATGGGTGATCCGATGGGTGATCTCATTGGCCAATAGGGGGGGATAGTCAATGACACAATTTGACGTGCAAACAGCATTTCTGAATGGTGAAATTTGGCGTCCTATGTACCTATCCTTACCACAAGGCTATGTTCCGGAATCACAAAATAGTATATTGAAATTAAACAAATCAATATACGGTTTAAAGACCTCATCAAAGTCGTGGTTCAATCTTTTGGACAAAAAATTAAAACAACTGGGCTTCACCCAAAGTAAAATAGATCGTTGTCTTTATTATAAAGGAAAATTTAATGAAAAAATAGCTTTTCTGGCCATTCATGTCGATGACATTTTGCTTGTAACAAGTGAAGGTAGTTGGAAGACTGATATTGTCGATCGTCTTGTAAAAAACTTTGATGTGAAAATTGAGTATAATCCTAAGTGTTTTGTTGGGTTTGAGATCGATAGAGATCGAACCAATAAAACGATAAAGTTATCTCAATTTGCCTATATTGATAAAATAGTTAAAAAATTTGGACTTGAGAATGCCAATGGGCAAAATACACCCATGGACTTTGGTCTAAAAATAAACAAAAAAGAAAAAGGAGTAGATGATCGAGAATTTCGATCTATGATTGGTGCATTACTGTACTTGGCTCGAGGTACGAGACCCGACATTGCTTTTGCAGTGAATTATTTGAGTCGTCGCCAAGGCAATTCCACACCTTTGGATAAGCGGAATGTTAGACGTATAATAAAATACATTTCACATACTAAATCATACTGTCTATTATACCAGTCAAAAAAGGAAAATCTGGAAGCTTATGTAGATGCTTCATATGCCCCTGATGTGAGTAACACTGATGGTGACATTGTGGACATTGAAGTAGGCAAGTCAGTAACTGGTTATGTAATTTTTGCTAACGGCGATTTAGTTAGTTGGGCCGTTAGAAAACGACTTATGACAGCATCCTCTAACGCTGCAGAACTAATAGCTTTGCATGACTCACTCGACAACCTGAGGCTAATTCGCCTTGCTCACTCGTTATTGCTCGGCGAAGAAGGTCCAATTGATATATTTGAGGATAATATTTCTGCAGAGCACGTCTCAAAAGGAGGGGAAAATAAAAGAATGAAAGCACTCATGGTCAAGTGTTATGACATTCTGGATGCTGTACAAAATAAAGAAATTCTGATTAAACGGGTTGCTACATCTGAACAGCAGGCAGACATTCTAACAAAAGCGTTAGACAGAAGGAATCATCTTGAAGCCGCTTCAAAACTGCTTCTCGTTCCCGATATGTTTGACTCTCCTTAATGTTGTCGTTTATATTAAAAATATACTGTTTGCCGCTGATGGCAGCTTTGTCTACGCCCATTTGGCCCCTTGACAGGTTAGAGATGATTTGTGTACCCCTCGCTGCAGGGGAATCAACGTATTCGGAGTTTGGAAGCGTCAATGGTGAGAGTTCTCTGATTGTTGTTTGAGATCGATATTTAATGTATTCTAGTAGATCACCAATTGCCTGTAATATATGTGTTACTTCGACGATTCAAACGTTTGTTGAATTGGTTTTGCCTTATTTTTTATTTTTTAATTAATTAAAGTTGCTATTTTTGTAACATGTATCTATTTTTAAACTTTATATTGCTCGTTAATTGAAAATTTTTGTGACTAATGGTAACACAACTGTGATAAAATGTTTTAACATTAGTTCGTTTTGTTGTCTAACTGAAACTATAGGCATAATTTCATTTTCTGGTAACATAACTGTGATATATTTGTAACGTAATTATTTTTGTATTTAAATGTCTAGTCAATTTTAAAATTTTTAGGCTGTATCGAACTTTTATTTCTTTTGTAAATTTAAACAACGTCATAATTTAGAAATAAATGTATTCTCTATGTAAAGAGCTGAAGGGAGGTGTTGTTCAGTCACCTCTTCACTACGCTTGTGAGAAGATGAGGAATTATCAACGGATCGAATTGACTAGAAACATATAAAACGAACCTAAACTACACACAACATCGATCAAAGCCTAGAGGCACACATTACGAACACATAAATAAAAAACACAATATTCACTTAATTTACGAACTTTTATTTCCACGTAAAGTATGGTGGAGATGTTAACAAAATGAGTATTAAAAAGCGACTAGAGGCGTATGATTAAACATTATCACAGTTTGGTACAAAACACTAAAATCACAGATTACAAAAAACATTCCGACAGTGTTGCCACCACAAATGATACGTGAGAATAATAGTCACGAGTATAATTTAATTTTCTATAATTCTCACACGCCTCCTCAAATTATAATTATACGATTACGATAAAAAATGGTAAAAACAAATTATTAAATTGGTAAAGTCATTAAAATACAAATGACAAAAGTCAACAATAATACAAAAAAGTTACGATAACAAATACTAACACAGATGGTAAACATATACAATAAGTTACAATAAATTTAACATTTTACAAAATACATCAAATTTGGGCCTCGGGCAGCCCTTCGTAAAAACATCAGCCAACTGTCGCGAAGTTGACACGTATGAATACTTGAAGTCTAAATTTACGTGATTGCACACAAAACGGTACTTCACCTCCACACGTTTTGATCTGCGAGTGTTCCATTTTCCAGAGTGCAAGATAGCCAGACAACTCTGATTGTCTTCGTAAATTACAGCTCTGTCATCAACTTGAATGCAAAAATCACCTAGTAGATACTTCAACCAAATTGACTCAGTGGTAGCATCGCAAATGGCGATCAACTCACTTTCAGTGCTGGACAGAGCTACTGTTGGCTGTTTCTTACTGGACCAGGACATTAGCGACCCATAAACAAAGACACAATAACCCGAGATAGACCGTCTTGTGTTAACACAGTTACCCCAATCGGCATCCGAATATGTTTCGATTATATTGCCGTTATTATTAAGTTCATATGAATATACCAATTTTTTGTCTTTTGTTGTCATCAAGTATTTAAGGACTCTCAATAAGTATCTGAAATGTTCGTCTGTGGCATGACTGGAGAACTGGCTGAAGTACGATATTGCAAAGCAAATATCGGGCCGTGATCCAAGCATCAAGTACATCAAACATCCCACGAGCTGTTGATAGTTATTATTCAACACACTATCACACGCATTGAGGTCCCTATCCAATTGGAGTTTGGGGTCAATGGGTGTGTAGGTGGGTGCGCATTTATCAACACCGAACCGCCTAGCAACAGACTCAATGAGATTCTTCTGCTCGATCTCCAGTATGCCCTCTTCGCAACTATAATTAATATTCAGACCAAGATATTTTTTCACCTTTCCAAGATCCTTACACTTAAATCTCTTATTAATTTTATTTTTGATAAATGTGATTTGTTCTCTATTGTTGGAACTAATAAGAACGTCATCAACGTAAGTGAGTAGATAGACTATTGTTCCATCATGTTTATTTTTGAACACATACAAACAGTCATCAGTCATGCTTTGTACAAAGCCAAGTGACAACAGGAACTCATTAAATAGTTTGTTCCACACTTTCGGAGACTGTTTTAGACCATATATAGACCTATTTAATTTCAGTACGTTCGTCCGTTTATCAACCTGCGTTTCTATACCTTCAGGTATCTCGAGGTACACATCCTCAGAGAGAACACCGTTCAGAAACGCACTACAGATATCTATTTGTTCTATATAAAATTTTAATTTATTGCTAACAGCCAAGAGGGTCCTCACAGTCGAAAGTTTCGCCACTGGCGCATATACTTCATTAAAGTTGAAGCCTTTCTTCTGCTGGCAGCCTCTGGCAACTAACCTGGCATTATATAAAACATTATTTTCATTATCATATTTCTTGTTGAAGATCCAACGACACGTGATGGTAGGGGCGTCCTTTGGACGTTTGGTCACCTTCCAAGTCTGATTGGAATTCAGGGCACTTATTTCAGATGGAATAGCCTCCCTCCACATCAGACTATCAGGTGCTGCATTCGCCTCCTCAAATGTCAAAGGGATGCCATCCTCAGCCAGGTATATATTTCCTGCTGCTTGATCACTTTTAGTCGCCTCCTGCGGAAGACAATCCAAATTTAAATCACCATCAACTTCAATATTTTCCACGTTGGATTCTGTGACTTCCTTAAACAAATCATCGTTTTTTGTATATTCATTATGTCCAGAATTACCAATTGCACTTTCGAAGAACTCAACATCACGTGACAGACGTATCTCCTTAGTATTTATGTCCAACAACTTATAACGGCATGGTGAATAACCTACCATTATTAACTTTTCACTTTTACTCTTAAACTTGTCAGAATCATGTTTGAACGATAACATATACGCATCGCATCCAAACGTTTTTAATTTTTTGTAGTCGTATTTTTCACCAAACCATCTTTCAAAAGGAACAAAATCTTTATTTGTGGGGCATCTGTTCACGATATAGGCGGAGCACAATATGGCTTCCAACCAAAATATCTTCCCAAGACCACTCTCAAACAACAGTGTCCTTGCCCTCTCGCACAGTGTCCTGTTCATCCTCTCAGCCTTTCCATTTTGCTGAGGACAGCCACCAACAGTAGGTTCAACCACAATTCCTTTCTCAGTACAATATGAATGGAAGGTAGTATTCAAGTACTCTGTGCTGCGATCACAACGGAGTCTCTTTACATTATAACCAAACTTATTCGAGACCATCTCGTGGTATTCTTTAAATTTTGCAAAAGCTTCCATCTTGTTTGTCAGCAGGTAAACACAACAAAAATTGGAATAATCGTCGATAAAAGTCATAAAATATTTTGCTCCTTTATATGCAGGAGGGTTAATAGGTCCACAGAGATCAGTATGAACCAATTCCAAAGGCTTACTTGTTTTTCGTTCATGCCTTGGGAATGGTTTTCAACTCTGTTTCCCCATAACACAGGGCTCACACAGCAATCTGCGATTGGAGTCAACATTCGGTATCAAACCCCTGCTTGACAACAACCTAACATCGTTCACATTCAGATGAGCAAGTTGTCTATGCCACACGAACAGTGGGCTCGATTCATCTCCCAACGTCAGATTACAAGATTGACTTGACATTTTAACAAAGTCAATTGTGTACAAATCTGAGTCTACGCTGACATCAGTGGTAACGATTTTTCCACTGCAGCGTTGGATGATATCAACAGACTCTTCTCGAAACAAAGTGTCAAATCCCGACTTGCTCATACGTTTAACCGAAAGCAGATTCTGCGGCAGCTCCCGAGCAAACCTTACGTTTTTCAGCTCGATTACAATTCCATTCAATAGTTTCAATTTTACAGTAACTACCAACGTGACAGACAGAGAGACACCCTTCTTCGCAACACAGATACTATGCGGTCTAATCAAATCTATATAGTCACTGAACAGGCTTATATCATTAATTATGTGAATTGTGCATCCACTGTCAACTATAAACGTGGTTCGAGGCATTGAATTTACGTTTTCTTTTGCATTGCAAGAGTCATTAATTTTATTATTATAGTCATTATTTAATGTGAAGCTGTAACCCACTTCAGAGCAATTGTCATTAGCATTAAAATTCTCATTGCACATCTGTGCTGAGCTCCTATTACTGTTACTGTTATTGGAACTCTGGTCATTAACACGATTTCCACTATTATTATTATTATTGTTACAATTTTCATTATTATTACAATTTTTGGCATAACAATTTCGGGCTATGTGCCCTATTTTGTTACAATAATGACATTTCAAGTAAAGAATGTCCACCGTCAGCACCATTATTATGACCACGTCCATTAAAATTATTATTATTATTATTATGTGAGCTCGAATTTTGATTATTATTATTAAAATTATTATAGTTATTATTTCCGCCTCGATTGAATCCACGACTATTATTATTATTATTCCGAGATCGACCACGATTAAAACGATTTCCATTATTATTATTGTTATTATTATTACCAGAATTTTGTCCGGCATTGTTGTGATTACCAAAATAAATGTTCTCCTCACCAGTGACAACCACTGATGAAGGTTTCTGTGATGCAGTGTTCAGAGTGTTACCCCGAACTGTCGATTTGCTATCAGAAGATAGGTCACGCTGGAAGTTGTTCAATTTCATGAAAACTCCATCCCAGGTGACGACTTCTGCATCTTCTATCACAACCTTAATCAGACGAAATTCCGCAGGTAATGACCTCAGCAATACCAAAATAAATTGTTTCGTGGTCGTTAAATCTCCTAATTCAGTTAAACGTCTACATCGAGAACGAAAATCCAACAAATATTTATGCAAATCAATACCAGACACATACCGTTTTGCGTACAAATCACCTCGTAAATCCATTAGCGTCTGGTCATTGCCGTTGTCGATGAGGTTTGTTAGGACATGAAACATCTCCTTCGCCGTTGTGTACGTTTGGATCATCTCTAGGTACTGGTCAGTCACGTTGTTTGCTATCAGGAACATCGCCTTTGCGTTCTCCTTGGACCAAGCATCTCCCCTATTACGAATAGTCGGCAAAGAATCGATTATAATATTAGTTAATGACTCCTTTGCCAACAGCAGCTCCATCCTGAACTTCCATGTACAGCCATTCTGCCCATTGAACGGCTCAATCATGTTCTTCTTTCTCACTTCCATCTCGTTGACAGGTACAGACGATCAGTTACACCGCAAACACAGCGATTTCAGCAACTTCCAGATATGTCGACCAACAATTCAACACGAACGAAATGACAGGAACATCGAGCAGAGAACATATTAAACAATTGAAAAACAATTAGCAGGTATGATACTACTTGGGTGTGGCGAGCAGAATTCGACAGCACAACATTGACGAACTATAACAATGGCGACCACGTTGACATCCAGGTAACTGGGCCCATAACCTGTGAGAAGATGAGGAATTATCAACGGATCGAATTGACTAGAAACATATAAAACGAACCTAAACTACACACGACATTGATCAAAGACTAGACGCACACATTACAAACACATAAATAAAAAACACAATACTTTACGAACTTTTATTTCCACATAAAGTATGGTGGAGATGTTAACAAAATGAGTATTAAAAAGCGACTAGAGGCGTATGATTAAACATTATCACAGTTTGGTACAAAACACTAAAATCACAGATTACAAAAAACATACCGACAGTGTTGCCACCACAAATGATACGTGAGAATAATAGTCACGAGTATAATTTAATTTGCTATAATTCTCACAACGCCCCTACATTAGCTCTACCTACGAGTGATGAATGGTAAATGTAATTTGATTCATTCTTTCGTATCTGTGGTTGTTCATTTCACCTGTGGTATTCTACCCAGGCTTTATCTATCTATTTCGGCATCATGGCCGTGTTATATGTTTAATGGGCATTAAACCTTTGTGAAGAGAACAATGTTTATTTATTGAACTAGAAAATTAATCTCTCAAATGAAAGATCCTCATTGTTATTAATAGCCGTTTTTAACAATCTCAACACATTATTTGTCCTATAAAGGGTTGAAGTGATTAGAAATTGATGGTGTCTATTGAAATATCAATTTCTACATTTTGAAATATATTACTGATAATTTTTCAATGGTAATTTTGTTTGAATCAGAATAAAGTAGATGATTTTCCATAATGATTTTTCAACCTTGACAAACAATTTCTTACAATTTTGTTGAAAAATTTCTGCAAATTTAACAGGCAGTAGGATTTCCAGTTGCAGAGAATACCAAAATCAAATGTCCCAGCCTATTTGGAATCTGAATTAAAGATATAGTGCTGCCACAAGTACAAGTTTTTCATATTTCTGACTTGTTTACCACACGATAAATGAAATAGGTATCGATTTCGTATATAGTAGGTATGCTGTTTTTGATTTTTTGTTGTTTCTAGAACTAATAAAATCTTAAAAATCACCAAAAGTCGTTTTTTGTAAAAAAGAATGCCTGTTAACAGTGACTTCAGCGGTGTTCCATTTAACCCTATGTATTTATTATCACTTCTAGCAGTCAATTAAGCTATATAGTCAAAGAGTCAGACACCCGTATCCCCGTTCAAAATGTTAGTTTACTGGTTTGCTGTTTAAACTTTTGAAGTGAGGTTGAAATCCAAGGAAAGAAACAAGTTAGTTAGAGATACTATAATGCAATGATCTAAAGTACAAATTACAAGTTTGAGGAAGATGAACGATCTCCCTTCATTACGAGATTAAAGTTTGAGTGGGAAATGAGTTTCAGCGTTTTCGGGTGAGCGAATGAAAAAAGTTGTGTTTGTTCACACAACCTGAATATTGTTAGTATGCGTTATTGAGAGTAGTTGCGCTAAGTGTTAGTGAGTGAGTGTAGGTGGAGTGCGGAACAACACCACCCCACAGTCCAACGAAACGAGCCAACATGATTTATCGCGAGAACGAAAATTAATTTTGAATTACTATATTATTACACATTTATATTCATTCTAGGTGATTGATTATTATTTCTGTTACTATTTTGGTTTTTATTATAATTATTTTGATTATTTTGATTATTATTTTCATTTCTTGGATTATTATTTCTATAATTATTATTATTATTATTTCCATTATTATTTCCATCTGTGTTATTATTTCGTCTATAATTATTATTTCTATTCCATCTATTGTCTTTATTATTATTATAATTTGTATTATTATTTTTAAATTTATTCCCATTATTATCAAATTTTTTGTTAGACGATTGGTATTGTAATTGAATTTGTTTATCTCTCATTTTTTCATCACCGTCTTCTTTTAATATTTGTTTGAATACTTCTAAATTTTTTCTATTTTCAGGGAGGTTATCAAATTGCATTTTTGCAATGGTTTGTTCGTATCCTAATGCCAATTGAAGGTTTTCCAATTCCTCTTCTTCAGATACTTCCTTCCCTGCATCACGAACTTCTTGTACTAATATGTCCCATTTATTTAAAAAACCTCTTATATTACCACCAGGTGTAAAGCGAAAAGCTGTCGATTTTGATTTTGCCATATTTGCGACTATTTTGGTTTCAGAACCATAAGTTATATCTAATTTTTCAAAAATTTGATCTACTGTTTTGCATTCCCTAATTTGTTTTGATACATTATATGTCATTCGTTCCATGATAAATGCTTTTGCACATTCTTGTTTTTTAAAATATGCTTTAGCAGAGTTCAAAGATGGTCTGTATTGCAAATTATCCATATTTTCGATATAAATTTTTAGTTCAGGGTGTGGGCCAAAAACATCCCAATTTCCCGAACCCCTTATTAAAGTTATAATCATACGTTTCTAGTCCAAGTAATATTGACCATCAAATATTTTTCCACTTGGACCTTGTATCGGACGTATGGTTTCATCAGCTGGCATGACATAATGTACTTGAGGGTGTGTACTCCCAGAGCCTGATCCTCCTTGAGGAGATGGGGTAGTTGTCCTCTCACTTGCCGTATTCATGCTTTCTGGAGTACTTGGTAATGTACTTAGTTCCGACAACTCAATTTTGAAAAGAAATAATAAAATTTATTTTCAAAAAAAAATTAATTAAAAAAAAAATTTATTTTATTTTTTAGAAAAAAAATATTTTATTTTTTAATTAATAATTATTTTTATTTGAATTATTAATTTTAGTAATATTATTCGTGTATATATTTGTATTTTAAAATATGAGAGAAGAAAAAAAATATTCCAACTGAGAATATATTTCAAAATTAAACTTGAAGAAGTCTTGTTTAAATTTGAATCCTTGTGAATGTCTATAACAAAGGATCTATTGAAAATTATTTTTGAAACCTATCTATCTTATTTTATTGTAATAAATTTTCAAGTTTATGCATTAGTATTTTGAACAAAAGAATTTTGTGACATGAAAGTTCACAGGTAAACTTGTCCAATATGACAAAGGATTTTTTCTTTTGTGACAATAAATTGTTAGAACATGAAATTTGTTCAAATATGAAAGTATTTTTCTTATTAATATTATATTATATTTTTTTAATTTTCGTAATTTTACGTATTTTTAAAGAGGATTTTCTCATTCAAAATTTTCAAGAAAACTTCTGAAAGATTCTATCGAGTCCAAAGCTTGAATACTGAAAATATTTTTTGAAATTTCTATGAATTTTGCGACTTCGATACCTCTTTTATAATGAATTATTCCACTAACATTTACTGAGAAGGTTTCTAAAACTATTTCTCCCAAAAATGTTTTCCAGAATGGAAATTCAATTAAATTAATTCTTACTTCTGTTATTTTTTCGTTTTCAAAAATATTTAATAATTTTTTATAATCTTTTTCTTTAATTTTTATTGTTCCTTCACAGTTTGATGTGCAATTAGTAATTTGTTTCCAAAACCTTATCATTCGTAACCTGCTTTATTCGAACTTATTTTTAAGCTTAATCGTCCTGTGAAATTTCACTTGATTTTTACTGAACTAAAGAGGGTTCTTGAAATTAAGCGTTTTGGAATTGAAGGTAAAAGGGAAAATTCTCAAGGAAAAAAATGTTTTTAATATTACTAATTTCGCTCAATCTCCCACAAAATCACTGAATATATCCCATCGTTTTCCGCAATAGTAAATGAAATATATAACTTGAAAGTATCGAAAATTACATTACCTGTAATCTTCGGAATTCCATTGAATATCTCCCAGTTGAGTTCGTGAGTAATTGGCGTTTTCCCGTGAGTCAGTACTTGGATCAATCTCAGGTCGTCTTCGGAGAATTTCAGTCTTGGCAGCATACAAATTGGTTGAATCAGCAGCACTTGATCGACCAATTTTCGATGATGATTTTTAGCAGATGATGGCGTTCGAATATCACGATAATTGAGTTTGACGTAACAGCAATCTCTGATTTTTGAACTTTTTGATGATTCACCTTGCTGTAACAGACCTTCCAGGTCCGAAGTAATCTGCAATCTCACGGCGAAAATCCTTTTTGTTTCACCTTACCGCAAAAAGACAATCCAGTATTTTTCGGAAGATGATTAAAATGGCGTTAAACTATTTTGGCGCCAATGTAATTCAATTTAACCTCGAACAATTTTCGATGAACTTTTTGAAAAATTAAACGAAAAAAAAATTCACTGAGTTAACAACTCATGAATTAAAATATACTTCGTAAAGCAAATTAACTTTTAACGAAAATAAAAGCTTATAGTTCCTTAAACTTTTGAATACTATAGGAAAAAAAATTAAAATGAAAGATTAAGTATCGCTCTGTACTAACTGTTCAGGAATCGCAGCTCTGCCTACCATGAAGTGAGGTTGAAATCCAAGGAAAGAAACAAGTTAGTTAGAGATACTATAATGCAATGATCTGAAGTACAAATTACAAGTTTGAGGAAGATAAACGATCTCCCTCCATTACGAGATTAAAGTTTGAGTGGGAAATGAGTTTCAGCGTTCTCGGGTGAGCGAATGAAAAAAGTTGTGTTTGTTTGCACAACCTGAATATTGTTAGTACGCGTTATCGAGAGTAGTTGCGCTAAGTGTTAGTGAGTGAGTGTAGGTGGAGTGCGGAACAACAACTTTAAAGTCGACGTCCAGGAACACCTTCTATTCATGATAATATGAATTATTAATGTCGGTGAAATTAATTACAAATTTCTATATAAAAATTAGAATTAGACATATTTGTAAGAATATTTCGCAAGTAGATAAAAACATTTGTCATACAGCAACAAAAAATATTATTTTTATGCATCAATAAATAAAATTTTAAATTGATTTAACTGAAATTTTTGAACTTCTGAGTTTTATAAAACTACAACATTACCGATTTAATTCTTAATTAAAAGAAATAATTGTGGTAAGAAGAGACCTAAACACATATTCACAAATGTCACTTTAAACTCCCTTCACTTAAACTTCACTTGAAAATGACTTTCGGCACAACTTTGTAGTTAAGAGTGTGGTAACATTTTATTTTTACACTGGAACTTTCGGAAGAGTTACAATGTTCCCACATTTTTAAGTACTAAATTGTGCAAAAAACATTTTTAAAATGAAATTCAAGTGAAGGGAAGTTAAAGTGACATTTGTGAATATGGCCTCTAGTCAAAGGAAAAGACAATAAGTATTAATAAATTTGATAATGAACCAACATTTTGAACAGGGATACGCCTGTTTGTTTTGAACACAGCTTTTTATCAGTATTAGCAGTCCAGTATGTATATAGTCAAATGTGTAAACCTATCAAACAGAGCTTAATTATAATTGGGGCGCATTCACTATCGACACCCGAACAACAACTGAGCGACAATGTTACCCCAAATCTGAAAAAATGCTGTCCCAAATCAACAACTGACTCCACCCACAAAATTGGTTGTCGCAGTCACCGCGTTCACAATCAACGCTCAGGTGATGGTGAGTGTGGTCAACCGGCACCAAATGTTTTCGCTCTCCGGAGACATGGCAGATTGTCACCCTAGTGGACCAACCAGTGGATGATTTCAATATTTTAAAATCCAAGTTTGTTATCATATTTTTGTTATTATTTTTGTTGTTATTTTTTTTTCTTATTCATTTTGTTCTTATAATTGACTTATTCTCTTAACTTGACTCTGAAAACCCAAATTTTTTTCAAAATTATTACATATCTGTTCTCAATTCCATTCATGTAGGTGCTGGATAATATAAAAATATAATAATTTTTAAACACTTGCTCAAAATCATAAATATAAATTGAATTTTCTTTGACATCACTTGTAGAAATATTTTATTATCACTAAATAAATCCTATTTACGAATGATAAATAATTTGTTGAATTGTTTTTCTTTAAAGATGTGGTACTGTAAATTTGAAATTAAAAATAACATTGAAGAAAATGTGGATGATGGTGTATAAAGTACTGCACTAGAATAGATCAATACTTTCTGTTGGTTTGTGGTTTCTATTCGCAATCACGATTGACCACAATCTTCTTGCAGACTCTAAAATGATGAATTTTTTTAAAATATAAGGGAGGATGTCAATCAGAAGAAGAAAGATATCATTTAAAAAAATAATTTAATCAAGTATAAAATTGTACAAAACAAAACATAATAATACATCACGAAACAACAAAAACATACTTAATAATAGTACAAAATCAATCATACTATCCAACAATTGTCTTTTTTTGCACTCTACCACATTCCAGAATGGGCTACTTTTTCAATAATTATTGTGCGAAATATGGTGAAATCGCTATATAACTCATTTAGCGATATAATTATTAGAAAAGTAGCCTTTCCTGGAATGTCCCTTGCATTATACACTATTATTGCAAATGTATCAATTTCGAAAAACAAACAATTTGTAATAATAATTGTTTTCTTACGGTTCATCTAACTGTCCAACTTCTCCACCAGCAGCTTCTTCAACTTCATCGTATCCATCAAAATCGTTTTTTATGTGATGACGATCTTGTTGAACCTCACGTAGCTGTTCACTGTATGTAGAAAATGATGAGTATTAATATGAACGTATAGAACAACGATGAAATAGAATGAACGTATAATTATTACAATAATAATTTCTTTCTTACTGTCTATCTAACTGTCCAACTTCTCCACCAACAGCTTCTTCAACTTCATTGTACTGTCCATGCAGAACTTATCAATGTTATATCGGTATAACATTGATATATATAACTAGTTCCAAAATGTTCTATGAAGAACCATTTCAGTAGACTCCGCCATGTTAATTCTATACTCATTGACCCTTCTTGTATAACCGTTACACATTAAACATGTTTGCTCTTTATGTCTGAGTATTATTCCAATATGGTATACAGAGCATAGGTTGAATAAGTGAAAATTAAATTAATTAAAAAGAGTAGTTCATGTGTTAGTAATTTGATAAAAAAAAGTGTACGAGTCATTTACATAAGTCATTTATTAAGAGTTCGATTTTGATGTTAATTGTTAGCCATTTAAAGTTGTTCGTATTTATGTGCACATGTGACAAGAAAACTGGCATCATTTAAATACAAAGTAATCTCGCCACACTTTATCTGCAGAGTACCAGTGAGTAAAAGTGTATTTTGAATTTCTGATACCTAAGAATAAAATTGAGAATAACATAAATTGAAGTGATTTAGAGAATAATGATAATTAAAGGGATCAATTGCATAACATGATCCCACCATGTGCTTGTAAGACACAAATTGTTTTCAGACACAAATTAGACATTTATGAATATGAGCACATTGGTAAAAGACATTTAAAGGGTATTGACAAAATAAATAAAATAGTTTCCCTAATTATCAAAATTTGATGTGAAAGACAATAAAAAGATCGATCGATAACATGTGGTAGGATACATGTTTGAGTAAAAAGGTGCTACTAGCTTTTCACAATCAAATTTAAAAGTCTGGGTAGAGAATTAATTAAATTAAATCTGGTTGCCATTTGAAACAAAATTCTGTTTGATATAAAAAAAAAAATCCTATTACTTAAGGACGTTAATATGTTTGACATAAAGTCGATAAGATTTAAATGAAATTAAATAAATTAGAGTATTTGGGTACAAAATTGACAAAATAATCCTGGCCAGGTTATAAAGTGTCCAAGTCCTCGTTTCCATAAACAAAATGTTAGAGGCAATTGATCCCATAATACATTCAAGGAATATAAATAAAGCTAATTGCACTAAGCGATAGTGGTACTAGTAGCAGACATTTATAAAATTTATACAGTTTACACAGACATGAAATTCCTTGACGAGTCATAAACTAGATAATTAATATTTCTGTCATTTATTTATTTGGATAGAAAATTGTAAAAGAGTTGAAACAAATGCAAACTCTAGTCACATGAAAAAAAGAAAATGCAAGTTGATGAAGATGCAGACAAATCAATTACGAGTGGAGCATCATCTGTTCTGGACAATGAGGCACGAACAATAATAGACAGGCTTTGAGCTATCAAAGCCATCAAATTTGGAGTGGATTGATTTTTCATGATAGACCCAGTATCGTGTATTCGATTAGTTCACAGTCTCAAGTTAAGTTTACTTAAAAAATTAAATATTTTAATTGCAGAACAACTAGCAAAATCAGGTGTAAATAAAGACTACCAAGAAACTTATGAGAAAATGAAAAATTTGCCAACATACGATCACGCAACTGGGTCCAATCTAGGAAGAAGAATGCAATTTGATTCAGCTGTAAGCAACCAGGGAGAAGGAGGTTGCGACAATGCAGACACAAATGGATTGGGCAGAAATCGGAACCAGTAGTAGGTACCCAGTATGATGCGGAAAAGAATCATATGGACATTAATCCATTAGAAGAAAATTGGGATCTAGATATCGACGTCACTAATATACCAGCCACACAAACGACACAAAAAGACTCATATAGGATACCAAAAAAGACATCAACTCAGACACTTAATCAGTCACTTAATATAATATCAAAAAACAGCCACGGAACAAGAAAAATTGAGCCAACTAAAGACGATAGAATCGATGCAAGAAAAGAACTACATGGCACAGACGAAAGGTAATGAAATTTTTGAAGATCTACTAAGAAATTATTTTGACATTGATAGTCTCCTTGCCCATAATACATTAGAAAAACAAACTCAAGGTAAGAATAACCACGACATTAAAATTAATCCCTCGAATAATGACACGAATAATTGTTCTAATCAACCGGAAAGAAGTGATTTGAGTAAAAGTGAAAAAGAACACCGAAACAAAATAAAAGTTACCCCCAAGAAATTAAGTTTAGACATTGATTTTAGAGTTTGGCTTGAATCATTTAACATGTTTGTAAGTCGATATAATTTTTCAAAAGTTTTCAATTCAATCAATCCTAAAATATCAGACAAAAATGACACAAGAAATTTATGCGATGCTAAAGCTGATTTACTTGAGTGGTTAGACGATTATGCTAAATTAATTTTTGGCAAACCATGTCCCACTAAATGCATGAAGAAAATACTTGATTATCGTGAGCCACAAACTACAATGAGCAATTTAGTTTTAACAGACATTTATACACTAAAATATTACCCCAAAACAATGGAATCAAATGATTGGATGAAAAATTTTGAAGACATTGAGGGAAAAATAAGGCTAACAAATAAATCTTGGAATGAGAATAGAAGATTAGAGGCAATGAAACTTCATATGTTAGTAGCTTTTCCAAATTTATCAGCTAGAATTAGAGAAGACATGACGTATGAAAAGATAAAAGCCATAATAATGGAAGAGGATATATTATTAAAAGAGAGAAAAGGAATTTCAAAACGTAGAGGAGCAAATTTTGTGACACGTAATAACTATAAGAAATCTAAATTGAATAATTTTTCAGGTTTTAAGACAACGTTTAGATGCCACAACTGTAGCAAATACAGACACGTAGCCAAACATTCTAAAAAGCCGAGAGGTTTCAAACCATTGCCAAAAGAATTAAGAGACAAACTGACACAGGAACAGAAAGATAGTATTTATTGGAACTGCCTTAACAAATTTAAAGTCAAGCCAAAATTTAAGCCAAAGTTGCAGAACCAGAAAAGACGACTAATGATGAGAAATCATGGACTAAGAAATGGAAGTCAGAAAAAAAAAGCCACAAATCGAGGAAACACAGCCACAAATACCATAAAAAGGGAGCCAGATTGACAAAAAGAAAAAAAGAAAGGAGCTCAAGTTCAAGTTCTATTGCCAGTTCATCAAATACTTTGAGCTCAAGCTCGTCATCTTTATCATCAAGTGATGGACAAAGAAGTATTGAGATTGTCGATAAAAACAAAAGGTATTAAAAGTATAAGACATTTATTTAAATTTAAACGTTTTAGAAATTCAAAGTGTTTCAAAGTAAATCGGTCTAGTAGTATTAAATTAATAGCAGACATAGGAGCTAGTGACCACTTTATTAAGAAATTAGACAATTTAGATGATATAAAGAGCCTTGAAATTCCAGAATTTATCTCTTGTGCCAATAAAAATAAGTCAGCAGAAATACAGATTACTCATAAAGGGAGTTTAGTTGTTTGAGATGTAGAGATGAAAACATTTAAAATTTGAAAAGTTAGATATTCTAAAAATCTTGGTGAAAATTTACTTTCGATTCATAGAATTACAAAATTAGGTTATTATGCCATATTTTGAAATGATATTGCAGAAATTAGAAATGAAAAGACAAATAAAATTATTTTGAAAGGAAGTAAAATTGGTAAATACTGATGGTTTACTTTTGATCTAGTAAATAGAAAAGAATCTTATTTGATACAAAAAGAAGGAGAATCTTCAGATGAATCCATAATAGACAAAAATATTTGAATTAAAAATAAAAGTAAAAATGATCATTGTTATGCAAAAATTAAAGATATTTGGTCAGAAAGCAAAACTGAATTAGAAATTTTAGATCATAATTATAACCAAGGAATTAAAGGTAATAAAACGTTAAAATCTGATCAAGAACTTTTAGAATATTTTGACCTAGGTGCTGATGTAACTATAGATGATCTTGAAAATCTAAAAATGCCTTGTGGAAATTCGGTCAAAAAGAAACTAGGATATTTATATCATTTGAGATTAGGTCATGCTTCAATGAGTTATCTCAAAAAGGCATCTGACACTTATGATTGTTTGAAAAATGTTGATTTTGATGTTGAATTACAAGAATGCGAAGTCTTTAGACTAGCCAAAATTAGAAAATGTCCACATAAGTCAATTAGAGAAGTAGCAGATAAGCCACTTTTTAGAGTACATAGTAATTTGATGGGTCCTATAAAACTAATTGGCATTATAAATAAAAGCGCATATGTAGTGACATTTACAGACAATTTTTTTAGATATACGATGACATTTAATATGATAAATAAATCCGAAGTAGGCAAAGCATTTAGAGAATTTATCGATACAATGAGGACAAATTTAGGTGATAGAAAAGCACAAATTTTCTATCTACAGATTGATGGTGGTAGAGAGTATCTAACAACTGAC
The DNA here is from genome assembly GCA_011428145.1 of Ericerus pela. Taxonomy (NCBI): domain Eukaryota; kingdom Metazoa; phylum Arthropoda; class Insecta; order Hemiptera; family Coccidae; genus Ericerus; species Ericerus pela. The sequence continues at coordinate 26,340 of WOFM01000122.1, forward strand.
ATGAAAAGAATTATAAAAGAAGAAGGGATAGTTTTAGAAGTCACACCCCTGGTACAGCCGAAAGATTTAATCTTACGGGAATTCAGAAAACAAAAGCATTAATGTTAGATAGTGGTCTACCACTCGAATTATTGGAACTTGCTTTCCAACAAGTAACACATATACATAATAGATTACCCCATAAAAGATTAAAAATGAAAACACCGTATGAAATGTTGAGAAATGGAAAACCCAAATAGATTATATACATAGATTCGATTGTATTGCTATTCGAAAAATGCCACATGCTAAAACTTTGACTTCCAAATTTTCAGAAGATAGGGATAGATGCATTCTTGTTGGATCTAATTCTCAATCTTGGTTACTTTTGAAATTCGAACGTGGAAAATTGATAAAATCTAGTAATGTCACATTTTTAGTGTGAGAATGAAAGCAAATTATATTATACGCTAGCCTATTATTTTCACATATCATTTGTTGTGGTAACACTGTTTTTAGTATTATTTGTAATCTGTGATTTTATGTTTGAAACCCAACTGTGATAATATATTTTGTGTGCCTCTTGTCGCTCATCAAACGTTGATGAATTAACATCTCCACCATTTTTATGTGGAAATAAAAGTTCGTGAAAGTGAATATTTTCTGTTTTGTTTATGTGTTTGTAATATGTGTGTCTGATCTTCATTCGATGTCTACAGTCAATTAAAGTCTTTTGTCGGTATTTTTGTTCAGTTCGATCCGTTGATAATTCCTATTTCTTCACATTTAGAATCAGTCACTTTTAAAGATAAATACCCTAGAAATTTTTTCAAAAAACAAGGTTTACCCAGAATAGAACTAATTAACTGGAACAATATTAAAGACGATACCCAAGTAAATTTATCAGATGAAATACCAGAAAAATTTCTAAAAGAACCCGAAATAGAAACAGTTTTAAAAACAAAAAAAATAAAAATAAAATTCATAAAACTAGTAAACACAATAAAAGTAATAAAAATATGAAATATTGTAACTACTCCTCAAGTGAATCATCGATTGAAAATACTGATTTAGAGGGAGAAGATGATACTAAACTTTCAGAGAAAATGAAAATAGCCACTGAAAGAGAGAATCAATATTTTGCAATGATGTGTGAGATAAAAAAAGTCCCAAAAACATTTAAAGATGTACTTAAAAGTGAAGAAAAAGATAAATGGATTGAACCAATTGATTGTGAGATAATGTCATTAATAGAAAGTAAGACATGGAAATATGTTAAGAAACCAGAAAATAAGAAAATTATAGAATCAAGGTGGATATTTGTTAAGAAACTAGAACCAGGATTTGTATATAGATATAAAGCAAGATTAGTTGCGAAAGGATTCCAATATCATAACATTTATGATTTATCAGAATTGTATGCACCAACTATAGGTCTATCATAGATACGAATGTTTTTAGGCATTGTCAATAAATTAGCACGGCAATGACTCGCTAAAAAAACCCAGTTTACAGATGGATATAGAGATGTTGATGAAGATATAGAGAAAGCTTACATGAAACAAGCTATATTGTTAGACGATGTGGCAACAGGATTTCTGATTTATTTTTATATGATTGCTTTTTCTCTATTTTTTTTTTTGGTTTGTTTTATTTGTTATGAAAAGTGACCCTAGGGTGATACCATTATCATCAACTATGAATAAAAATTTGAAATAAAAATTTGAATAACCGAGAAATTTCAGAAGTATTTTCAAAAAGAAGACAACTGTTGAAAGGAAGTGATATAGCTATATATTTCATTTGATAATACTTAACAAAGACAAAACAGTTTGAAACATTATTGTCAATTGTCACATTTTCCATAAATTTATCGCAAAATTAGAATCAAAAAAATAAATGGTCACAGATAACATCATAATATAAATGGATAAAAATTTTATTTTCATTTTTTCATAATTGAAAAAGAAAACACAAATAGGTTGAAGAAAATGAAGAAGGAAAAGAAGAAAAATAAATAAATAAATAAATAAATGTTCACAGATATTGTCATGAAATAGAAAATTTTATTTTCACAGTTAAAAAAAAACAGAACTCAGGCTGAGGAATAATGAAGGAGGAGGAGGAAAAACATAGCAATTTTAATAGAGTTCTTTGCAAGCAAAAACCCCAAAAATGGAAAAATACTATCGATGGTAATCTATATTAATATCGATATTAATCGAATTTATATCGATATTAATTGGATTTAATTTAATTTTTGAAGGAAACTGAAAGATCAGTAAGTTATTTTTTATTTTATTTTAAAATGAAATTAACTAATTTATAATAAATGTTTTCAAATCAAGAAGATCAGTAGTGATGATAAACACTTTATAAATAGATAGTTGCCAGCCTGATGACTTTTTCAAAGAACCTGTGGGTCAAATTTTTGAATTAAATTGATAGACAAACATCTTATCTGCAGGCGAAAGATTATTGTGGTTTAAAACAAACTGGAAAAAGTGCCAACAATTTATTACTGGGTTTTGGTGAAGACTTTGTTCAAATTGACCAAAAAGTGTCAACATTTCATACAGTAAAATTCTAATTAATAATTTAGCTTCAGTTATATCAATTACAATTATTCTTTCCTTTTCATCCATTATAAAATACTAAAAACCTTCAATTTAAAAACTTTTGACTTACATTTAAAACCCTAATAGTTCATCCAAATTTTTCTAACAATCTATTATGACAACAACTGAAGTTAAAAGGTATTTTCCCTACTTTATTTGTCTACGTTTTTCTTTCCATTACAGTTCAAATTTTAATTTTGATAATAATGTTATGTTTTAATTTTATTTTTGATCATTTATAAAAGTTATTAGAATGAATATAAATGTAATGTTACAGTAACTATTTTCTTATTATAAGGCTTGACACTTGTATGAGTCAATGCTTTATAGGTTTACTTCTATTTTCATGCTTTCTATTGCTTTAGGATTCAATACTTGATAAATATAATATGAAAACATTTTCATCATTATATGCTTATGGTAAGTTTCTTCAATCAACTTGACTTCAGTTTTAATAGTTTTTCTCATTGAAAGTTTCTGGCTTGACTTTATTAATTTAAGTAGATTCTTATCTAAACAATTTTTTTGTGTTTTTAGGTGCATAATATCCTATGTTAATGGACAAGATGATGTCATCAACAGATGAAGTTAATTACAATACAATATCGGTGTATTCTCTAGTTTATTGTCACCTGGCACCATGGTCGAGTGTATACAGTGCCATATTTTGGGTGATGATGACGACTGAATTATCTTATTGGCAAAAATTGTGTATTACACATACTCATAATATGCGTATAACATGTCTACATTAATAAATAATTTTGTACATTTTGCAATTTTTTTCAAGAAAAATAGTCCGTGTTTGGATACATTGTACGCATAATACCACACTTATGCATATTATTAAACTCTAGACTCCTAATTTGAGAATACTGGATAGAGTATACTACTTACAACACAATGTATACATACTAATTATATTGGAACAACCTAAAATGAGTATGCAAAGAAAAGTACATTGTACAAACAATTCAAAGTAGAATCAGGGTTGAGAATATATACAATCACAAATAAACATACATTATAATACTTGAAACATACAAAAGTGTGTTGGCCAGAAAGAGTGGCTTAATTATATCTAAGGTTACCAAGATATATACGAATCTGTGTCAGATCTCATTTCCAAATTAAAAAATGAGAATGGAAAAAAAGTGGAAAAAAGAATATCTTAGCCCCTAATTATGCAAAAGACTCGAGCTGTCGTGGGCTCCGCCCCAACCCTCCTGCGCACAACGCAATGCGCAGAAGTGGTTAATAGACACTGACGCTGAGGTAGTTGCGGCAGTATGAGCTCTAACTTGCGTGAGAGATCATCACATATATTATTGTCCCTTGGACGTTAAACCAATTTATAATATTAAGGAACTATTAGCCCACTACATGGTAGCAGGAGCAAGTAGTTAATCCTTAGCTAAAATGAATTTGCCTTTGAAAAAAGACATCTTTAATAATTATTTCGTTTTGCCTTTGAAAAAAGACATTAAAGAAATAAAATTTTTTCTGAAAACTTTGAATTCTTCACAAATTTGGTTTTTATATGCCTTTGAAAAAAGACATAGAAAAGAAAAAATTACTTCATAGCTTCCACTAAAATCGGATTATTCATACAATTCGATAAACTCTCAAAAAATCTTAGGTAAAATACAATTTTTTCCTCTGATAATTACTACATTAGCATCTTAAAACGTGCTTTTGGACTGAATAAATTAATCTATCTTCCCACCTAGTGAGAAATAGTTCCCAATTTTAGGCTAACAAATAAATTTTTGCATAAAAATTTATTTTTGTACGCCGCCCCCAGAGTTAGTGAGAAAATAATTCACTTTTATTTCCTCTCTTAAACTAATTCTGGACGAAAAAATTAATTCTTTATATTTCATAAAGAAATATTTTTTTCGCCGCCCCCAGCGGTGAAAAGAAACTTACGATTAATTTCGTTTGCTTTGCCCAGCAAATATTAGTCGTGAGATAGAAAAAACGGCTGAATAAATATTCGTTGCGATCTTTTGTCGCTACAATAGTTCGCTAATGCTGAGCGCAGAGATAAAATTCGTAAAAAATCTCTGACTCGGCTGCTTTGCTTCGAACGAAACAAAGGAATCAAAAAAAAAAAATAAAAAAATAAAATAAAATAAAATGAATACGTCGTTTTATTTCTGTGAATACGACTTTGTAGGTTCGTATTCACAGCACCTGACAACTCAAGGCCATCATCGGCAACCGATTCGCGCATTAACTTGCACGAGAATTCGAAAAATAGAAAAATACGATGTAGTGATGCGTCTAAAAATACGCACCACTACGAATACACAAATATTATATAGCCACCCTACCAGCACGGCTATACACGTACTGGTAACTGGCACACACACAAACGCAACACGAACATTAAACTACAGCAAATGCGCATGCGCATCCTGTTGTAGAGAGAGCAGTAACCATTTTGTTCAACCCGTTTTCACGTCGATGAACTACTGTGCTCTTTCTTAATTAATGATTATCGTGTTCTTTTTATGCTAATTATTTTAATTAACAAATTTTTTGTGTTTTTTTACTGCGTGCGCCTTTCGTCGCCGAAAAAACAAATACTGTGCGATCCTTTTACGTACTTTTTTTTCGTTTTTTCGCCGCAATTGTTAATTTTTTATTGTTTCAAATTTCGCGACATTTTCTTTTTTAATTCCGCGAAATATTATATGGTGTAGTGGCCTAATACCCTCATCATATTATGTAAATAAAATCTTCTGCATACCCACGGCCAAGCATCTTGACCGCAAAACTAGCATCATTCAATTTGCCTTTACGAATAAATTCACGATATGTCCGAAAACCAAAACATGGACGTCGATCCAAATCAAGCCGTTGCTGATCAGGGTGCTGACCAACAACAACAACCGCCGGTTCCACTAGAACCTGTAGTTCAAATTCTTCCAGTGACTCAGGAAACTGAGCCACGAGAAATAGTTTCGCTAGCTGCTGTGGTAAATCCAACTCCTGCCAATGATCGACAAGGAGAGTTGTGGAGTTCGCAACAGTCCCGCAGACAATCACCATCATCTTCTTCGGGTGAAAGCTACACCGGTGATACCGATGATAATATATCGGTTCACTCAAAGAATTCAACCACCTTTATTGACTTCTACCAGGCTAGCATCTGGGAAGCCAATGACTATATTGAGGAGTTAGAAAAACTTCTCAGAAGTACAAAACTTAGAGCTGATAAAGCCCTAAGTAAGTTGACGGCCATCATAAAAATGATTAAGGAGCTCCAGAAGCCACCAACAGGAGTTTCGATGGAGAACCTTATGTTGGCGAAAAAGAAGATTCGTCAACTGTACGAAATTGAAGGCGAAATAAAACAACGCTTCAAGACGCCTAAGCCAATGAAAATTGACTTAGAGCAACAACAACAACAATCAACCTCCGATCCTGCAACAGCTCGACAACGCAATGCCAAAGTTCTGCAACAGGACCTTGACTGACGGGCCGAGGAGGAATGGCGAGCCGCTGAAAAGGCTCGAGCCGAGGAAGCTCGACTCGAGGAAATTGCAATACAAAAAGCGGTCACGGAGAATTTTCAAGTGATCGAGAAGATTGCAAACAAGGAGTCGGAGCTGGAGCTCGCCAAGCGTGATCTTCAAAATTTGAAGATCAGAATAGAGAATCGCTTCGGCATTCCCTATAGCGAGTTCCAGCGCAGACACCTTGTGATCGAAAACTTGCCCCCCGTTGGACAAGGTATAAATTTTAATTTCAATTCTGAAAATTCATCTTTTCAGAAACGTAATAATGTAGACGAATTAATTGATGATACTATGGCTCCGCCTACAAAAAGGCATCAACAAGAACCAATGGTAGTATCACCGATTCATTCATCTATTTTTGACAAAACTACTGAAGGTCCATCTCTTGCTGCGACCCCACCAGCTTTGTTTACCATTCCTTCCGCTACTACAGCCTTGGTACCAGATAACCTGATACCATCGCCTCATACAAATAGCAGCGATAAAAATATTTTTAAATTAATTCCTCGAATTTGGGAAATTAACCCTTCAGAATCATTAGAATCAGCTTCCATGAATCTGAAGGCACCAAAATTTTATTTAAACAAATGGGATGGTGATTTAATTACCTATCCTGGTTTTCTAAATGGCTTCAAAAAATACGTACATTTACGTACGGATATAGCCATTCCACAAAAAATTCATTTACTTCAAGGTGCCCTGCCGAAAGAAATTTCTGACAGGATTAATCATCTTTCTCCGGACGATATAGGTTACGTCCAGAGATTAAAATACTTGCATGACCGTTATGGCGATCTTAGCAAATTAAGGGAAAAACTTTGGTATAAAGTCACTGCCTTTCCAAATTCTGATAACACCCTTCCTTCGATTCAAGATAGGATGGATGGACTTGCAGTCTTGATCGATCAATATCGACAAGCCACTGAGATAGTTGACGAAGAACAGCTATTTAATATTGCTGTAAAAAAGTTTCCTCCTCAATCTTATATGAATAATTTAAAATCGAGTCAGCGAAATGTTAATAATTTATTCTCGGCTATCAGGGAGTTTATTAAAATTCATGAGTTAGTTGAATTGAAAGTCAATCCAACCAATAAATCTCAAGAACAAACCCCCGGAATTGAAAAAGCCAATAATCAAAATTTTAACAAACGTAATAAGCCTAAAGGCAATCAACTTTTTTCTGTACCTTCTGTTAATAAAGAAGATACAAGAACTTTTTCGAGAGGAAAGGCTAAACCCAATCCCAGAAATCGAAAAAGCAAGAAATGGACAAATAGACCGACGAAAAATGCTAAATCATTTTTTGTTACAGGTTCGTCGAAACCTGGCCCGGAGATTCCAGACCAGAGTCAAAATCGCCAGCAGGATGCCCCGGCTCCCGGGACACCTCGCCAGAGACGTGCTCTACCTAAGACGATAATGAAGATGGACCCGTACCCCAATGCAGACTGCATTTTTTGTCTGAATGGGCGTCATTGGTCCCATCTTTGTTGTCATCCTAGGTACAACACGCTCCAGGCACGTGTAAAAGCGTACCAGGTGCGAAATTTATGCTTTAAATGTGGAACTCCGCGTGGGTATGGGACTTGTCCTATGCCCCCGTCGAAGTGCTGCCGATGGTTTAATTGCCTGTCGACAGAGCACCACACGAATTTATGCCCCAATGCTCCGTATCCACTGAACATTGCGAAGGCGCAAGGATGGGTCGAAGCTCTTCGAGACCGAAAGGCAGCTTCCTCACCTTACGAAAGTGAGAATGAAACAAATCCTTCAAATATTGAAGAATCTCACAATTTAACATCAATTTCTCAAAATCCTCCCCTGTTTCAGGAGATGATGAACAATAAGTCGAGTCGCCACCCAAACGTGACGCTTGAGTTGACGGAGGAGCAGCGCCAAGGCCTACCTCAAAACAGTGAGTTGATTAATTTCAATACGATTAATTATACAGAGTCTTTCTTTTTAGGCTTTGAATCGTATGCTCATTCTTCAAATTTAGACAAACTCATAAAAATTTGTGGATTTTTCGATAGTGGTAGTCTTCGCACATATATTGTGCAAAGATACGCGTTTCACGACCTTAAGCTTAAACCTTCTGGTAAAGAAATTTTAACGCTTATGGGTGTGGAAAATTTAAATACAAGCAAGATAACATCTTACTTGGTTCATTTTGATCTTTTGCTCCCTGACGGAACAAAGGTACCTATAAAAGCAAGTACTTTAAGTAGTATTTCGCATAATTTAAAACAACCAAATATTAAAACTTTTAAAGCATTGTTCCCACAATGTAAAAATATTAATTTTTCGACACTTCCTCAGGAGCATACGATTCACCTTTTAGTAGGTAACAATCTTATGTGGTCTTTCGTGAAGAGTGTTCGTACAATTTCATCAAGAACATGGCTAATTAACACGCCATTTGGCCATATGTTAGGTGGAGTTTTAGTCCCACCTGATGAAAGTGACCTTTTTACGCCAGTATTCTTGACATCACCGCAAACTGTTGAAAATCTTTGGAGGCTCGATGTATTAGGTATAGAGTCTCATAATTTCAGTCAAGTTGAAGCTGAGGCTGAAGCTTTACAATTGTTCTACAAAGATGTTAAATTAGTTAACAACAGGTACCAAATTTGGTGGTTATATAAAAACTATCCCCCACCTTTGGAGGATCATTTTAATCTTTCGATTAAGAGACTTGAACATCAATTGCCGAAATTACGACAATCTCAAGAACTCTTCGAAAAGTATACACAATATTTTGAAACTCTCATTGAATTACAAATGATTGAGAAAGTGGATCCTCGAAGTAAGCCTGAGTTAATCCATTACATGCCCCACAAAGGCATCTTGGACTTAACTAAGAGCACTCCACTCAGAGTAGTCTTTGATTGATCCGCCAAACCTAAAAACAGCAGCCATTTGTTAAATGACTGTATGTTCAAAGGCTCAAACCTATTACCGGACTTGTTGAAGATTTTGATGACTTTTCAAAAAGATAAAATTGGCATTATCGCCGACATTCGTAAAGCTTTTCATCAGATTCAACTTCACCCCGATGATAGGGATGTATGTCGTTTTATCTGGGTAAAGGATCCTTTTAAACCTTTGTCCAGAGATAATATAATTATTTATAGATTCCAAAGAGTACCCTTCGGAATTATCACTGCTCCTTTTTTGTTAGCAGCGATTTTATTACATCATTACCAACAAGTTGATCCTGAATTCAGTAAAAAGTTTGCAGATCACATTTATGTTGATAATTTAGTTACTTCCCTCCCCACATACGAGGAAGGTTTACAACTTTATAAGCGTTCTAATGACATAATAGATGCCATTTCCATGGAACTCGCTCAATGGGGCACGAATGATGAAGCCTTGAAAAAAGACTTCGAACCTTCGAAAGCTCTAGATAAATCAATTATTAAAGTTTTAGGCCTTGTTTAGGATATGGTTAAGGACATTGTGTATATGCCCCCAGTAACCACTCAAACAACAATTTGGTCTAAACGTTCATTTTTACAAGCAATGTCTTCCTTTTATGACCCCATGGGTTGGTTTGCTCCAGCCTTCATACCATCAAGGACGTTTATCAAACACCTATGGTTAGAAAATTATAAATGGGACGAACCTATTTCACCGCAGCTTCAAAAGTTAGCTACGGTACTTATCGAAGACCTTCATCAAACTACAAATTATTGTTTTCCGAGGCAAATCTACCCTGGAACTTATAATCCAAAGGATTGCGAGCTCCATGTCTTTGTAGACGCTTCACTAACTGCCTATGCGATGGCTGCTTATCTACGTTTTAAGAACGCGGAGTCTGGTACAGCATCGCTACGTTACCTCATAGGCAAGACGAGAGTCGTGCCTATGAAATCAATTACTATTCCGAAATTGGAGTTGATCGCAGCACTCATAGGTGCACGTGCTATACGAACTGCTCGTAAACCCATGGATTTGAACAACTGCCCAACTTTTTTATGGTCGGACAGTAAGTGTGTTCTAACCTGGTTGACAGAACGTAAAATTCAACCCCAGTTTGTTTCTAATAGGGTTAATGAAATAAAAAACATCCCTAATGTTCAATATCATTATGTGCCATCAGCAGATAATCCCGCTGATGTAGGATCTAGAGGAGCCACTGTCAAAGACATGCTTCAATCTCTTTGGTGGACAGGTCCAGCCTGGTTATATTCAGACTACCAATCCTGGCCACCGACTGATCTTCATATCATTGAATCGTTACCAGATTTGACGCAGGAAGAAATTTCTACGCCAGTTTTCTGTACTTTACGACAATCTTTGGGAAATTTGAAAAAATTTTTTGAAACTTTTTGTGAGAGCTCAGATTTGATTTTTGATAATCATCGCACTGCGAAGATGAGAAGAATCGAGAACTCTCGCAAAAAACGATGTCCTACATTCCTTTTAGAACCTAAATCGAATGCTTGCAAACTACAAGTGCCAGTTTGTCCAGCTGACACAGATCGTAGCCAGGACCCATTTTGTTGTAATAAAATTGACTTTGAAGGTTTACCTCCAGCAGGCCCTCCAAAGGATGATCCTTATTATAAAACTCCGTGGTTGAGCTTTATACATCCACCTTTAAATTCTCCTTTCAATATTCAAATTGAAAAATTTAATTCACTTAATAAACTAATAAAGACATTTTATATGTGCCTTTTTCCTATACGACGTTTCTGTGCGAAAAGACTACGTAGAACGCGGTCTGTAGCACCTTACGCCGTGTTACCCAAAATCTTTCAATTCGGATTGATGGCTTTCATCTATTCCAATCAAAAGAAACATTTCAAAGAACTCTTTGATGTGTTGGAAAAATTAGGGCCACAGAGTTTTGTGACCTATCAAAAATTTCATATTGAGCTTGATGAATCGGGTTCGCTCCGGTTACGGAACTATATTGCAAAATGGCCTCATTCGGATGATATTTTATCACCTACCCTTTTGCACCCTGATTCCCACATGACTAAGTTAATTCTGCTTGAAACGCATTTGAATAATAGCCATGCTGGACCCAAGTTTACGATAGCTTCGTTTTGACGAAACTATTTTGTACCTCGTGCATCTAAATTACTTCCAAAAGTATTGAAAAATTCTTGCATGGAATGTAAAAGGTCTAACAATAAGCCTTACCATCAACCGATCCATTCGGCGATGCCAGACTTTCGTTTAGTACCGTTTACACACCCGTTTACCTACACGGGTGTGGATATTTTTGGTCCTTTTCAAGTTTTTGATGAGTTCCTACCTAAAAAGAAAAGACAGATGAAAGCTCTGACTTCACCTGTTAAAAAGAAATGGATACTTATATTTACTTGCCTTTCAACTAGGGCAGTATATTTTATCTCGGTTTCGTCTCTGACTACAGGCGAAATATGGACAGCGTTCATCACCTTCTTCGCTGATCGTGGGACACCTAAATTATTGTTGTCTGATAACGCTGCCCAGTTCCATCTCATCTCTACGTATTTACCGAAATTTTGGTCTACCTTTAATTCCGAATATACCGTAGCAGATAAATTAAATGTAAAAGGCATTGAGTGGAATTTTATTCCACCCAAAGCATCTTGGTATGGTGCCCCGTATGAACGTTTAATCGGAGTTTTCAAACAATCCTTTTATCACGTTGTTGGACATCATCCTGTGCATCAGCACAATTTCCAGGCAGCCTTGAAAAATATTCAAGTAATGATCAATGAACGACCATTATGCCCTGCTGCAGATGAAGCTGAACAGTTAACACTAACTCCAGCCCATTTCCTGCATGCCAACTTTCGAACTTTTACACTTGATCTTGATTCAGAGCTGGCTGAAATTACGCCAACTTCGAAACAACTCCAAACTTTATGGAGAATAGACCAAGAGTATATTCACAAGCTTTGGGTAGCTTGGAAAAGATATTACCTAATACACTTGAGAGATACTCCTCCCAAGGGTGTACCTAATGCCTATCGTACTTCTCCCTTTAAGCCAGAAGTAGGTGACTTGGTACATGTATTAGATTTTATTAATAAACCAGGTGTCTACAAAATTGCTAAAATTGTAGAACTTGAGAAATCCAGTGACGGAGAAATCCGCCACGCTAGAATTGAACTCCCGAGCAAGATACTGACCTCACGGCCACTAAAGTACCTTGCGCCATTGGAGCTCAATTGCTCAAAACCAGTGGTTACCAATTATGTTCCACCTAAGTAGAGCCTTATTCTGAAAGACTTCACAACATATGCTAAAGTGGACTATGTTAAACTTGATTGTTCTACATACTTCCAAACCTAACTGTCTTCAGGGGGCAGTCAAAACGATGGTCTGAGGCCCAGGTGACCTCTAACCTAGCTTTTTTTGACACCCACTGCTGTCGTCGAGCACTTTTCACGAAAGAACGCGGACAGTAGGTGACAGTGCATGCATGCAACTTATCTTAGATTTAATTATCTAAGTGACTGAGATTTAATTACCTCAGTTAATTAGAATTTGCTAATTTCCTTTCTTATCCTTTCAGAAAATGAATTTTATGGCCATTAGATTCATATGTCTCTCCTCCGTCGCATTAGCAGTTCGCCATCCTGAAGCCAAAGTATTTTTTGACTCAGTAGACATATTTTATTAATTTTTTTACTTTAGCATATATAAGTTTGTTTTGTTTTGTTTTGTAATTTTTTATTATACATTTCATATAAACTTGTTGTGTCGACCAATTTTTTCTTTCAGATCAATTTTCTTTGAAGGGACCTCCGAAGGCCCCTTCTAGGTACACCGCCCCCAGTGTCGTGGGCTCCGCCCCGACCCTCCTGCGCACAACGCAATGCGCAGAAGTGGTTAATAGACACTGACGCTGAGGTAGTTGCGGCAGTATGAGCTCTGACTTGCGTGAGAGATCATCACATATTTTATTGTCCCTTGGACGTTAAACCAATTTATAATATTAAGGAACTATTAGCCCACTACACGAGCCAGGTATCAAATTGCTCACCAAGACAAGGCGCACCAACCTCATGCAACAGTGTATCTTTTTGGTAGTCTTCATACCTAAAAAACTCCAAAACCCTAGTTTCAACACCTTTTTACTCCTAACTTACCTCCCAATTAAATTACAACAATGAATATTGCATAATTGCCATCATTATTTCATTTGTAATTATTATTACATTGTCATCTATTTTTATTATTATTGACATTAGAGTTACCATTACCATTTTTATTTTGAGATTTTTCCAATTTTCAGAAAGATGATTGCATTTGCTGGTTAATAAATTTATTCCGGCTTTCTTGTTCTCAATCCTCTCTCAAAATTTACTTGAACACTTCCATATTCTGTCTCTTAATTAGTAAATTCTCAAATTACATCTTAGCAATTGTCTGTTTGTAGCCTAAAGTCAACTGAAGGGTTTCAAGTTCCTCTCCCTCTGTGGCTTCCTTTCCAGCATCCCAAACCTCTTGAACTAATGTATCCCATTTAGTTAAGAAACAATGAATATTGCCATGTTTGCAACTACTTTAGTTCTTGAACAATAAATTGTATCCAATTTTCCAAAAATCTGGTTAACTGTTATGCATTCCCTAATTTGTTTTGATATGTTGTTGGTTATTATTTCCATAATGAATGCCTTTGCACCATCATATTTTTTAAAATATGATTTCACAATATTAGAGGCTGGTCTTTAATATAAATTATTCATGTTTTCTACGTATGTGTTTAATTCTGTATGTGGACCGAAGATGTCCCAATATCCTGCACCTCTGTTCAAGGAAACTATCATCCTTTTCCAATTGACATAATAGCTCTGTTTGATAGGATTACAATAACTTACATCAACCTTCACTGGTAGGGATATTCCACAAATATTTAAGTAAAACTTACTACAAAGTAAACATTCCTACATTTGTGGAATCACTCTCCTGGTGCAGGTTGGTATAAGTTGGTATAGTCTTATCAAACAGAGCTTATGTTGCCCATTAAATGTTTTACCTGGTGGGCCTTGAATCAGACAAATAGGTTCATCTGGGTGAATTATATGATGTATGGAATGTTCTGCCATAGGTGTATGACTTCCCCCAAGGTATTTCCTCTATCTGATGATGGTGTACCATTTTTCTCTCCTGCCATGTTTAGGCTTTCTAGAGGACTAGGTAATATGCTTAGAATTTCATCAAAGTTTGAACTATTCTTAGAACTAATTAATGAAAATTAATTTAAATTTTATTTTTAATTATAATATTTTTGATTTTCTGTTAACTAATAAACCTGGAGTTTTAATTCAGTCGCAAATAAAAATAATTTGGGATGCTATTTAAAATTTAAAGAATTTAATTTAATTTTTGTGTAAAATGAATAGTTTGTAAATTGTGTAAATTGAAAAATTTGAAGTTCAAAATCCAGCCATATTTGTTTTGTTCCCATATGTTCACCACACCTTTCACAATTACTTTTTATTATTATTCATAATTGAGCTAGTTTAAATGATGAAAAAGTCAAAAAATTAACGTATTGCAGTACATCGTTTCTAGTTTGGGAAGCCAGTATATTCGATTAAAGGTTTTTGGCATTTGCTAATTTTTGAAATTCTTCAAAATGACAACGATCAACAAGGTAGAGTTTGGTCGACGAAGAAGCAGGATTAAACTGGAAGAATCAACGTCAATGGGAAAAATTACGTCTAAAATCTAATTTCTAATTTCTTGTATTTCTTTTATGATATTTTGTTATTATTTAGCAATCATAAATGAAATAGCGACATCTAAGAAGCCAACTTACAAAATTTTAACTCAAAATTAATGATTGTCATCAACGAATCAGAGTTCATCAAGTGCTTTATAGATCAAGATCCAACAACGAAGACACCTTTGACAACGAGAAGAATTAGAAGGACAAAAACAAGATTAAAGTAACTCTTCAAATAATAATTAATAGTATATTCATAAACTGATGCATATTTAGTGGATAATATTTGCCTTCTTGTAAATGTTGTTAGAATTCAAATATTTTTTCTGTTATAAATTGATTTGCATTGAATCCTTATGAAAATTCGCCATCCAGTTAGGAATAACTCCTCTTAGTGTTAATTGTTTCAGTATTAGTTGTTTTTTAAGTCCTTTAATTAAGATATGTCTGGTCTGTGGTAGTTTAGGTAATTAATTAGGGTTGTTGAGATAACTTCATTCATTTAAATTGACTTCAGTTGAATTAACTACTGGAGTTGTTACTGGGATCTTAAGTCTCATTTTTTGTTTTGTCTAAGTATATCAAAACACATTAATTAAAAATGACAGATGTAAATTTTACAAAGTTCAGTGAAAGTACAAATTATGAAACCTGTAGAACATGTGTTTTAACAGGATTAAATGCAGAAGGACTTTACGATATAATAAATAACATAGAGAAGGAACAAGAATTTTTAGAAAATGATCTAGAAACATGGTTATCATCAAATATTAATGTAAATGGTGAGAAGTCCGAAATCTTTAGGACTCAAAATAAAAATTATTTGAATATGACAACATTGTGTGAGCGGTGAAATAAGAATTCAGACATTACAGCATCTGAATTCAAAGTAATTTTCAAGACAGAATATGATGACAGTAATCGAATTTGATTCTCTTTTCAGACAAAATTTAATTTTTTACCAAGTCTTGTATTATAGAGCCGACAGATTCATATTTCAACAATTTTCTGCAAAATGACTGGATTTAATTTGTTCGACTGGCGACAAGAAATGAATGTAGACGAATATAAATTCAATGGAGAGTAAAAACCCATCAAATGGAATGCATGCAGCCAACAAACATTTTGCTTTATCACTCTTACTCTGCACTTTGCCTATCGTATGCAGCAATTTTATTTTGCTTTATTATTTATGCTCTTACTCTTTGTTTATTGTATGTCAACATATATATTTTCTACCTTTTATATTGCTTTCCATGCTTTTTCTATGTATTAACAGCAGCATATTTGAAGACTATTAAGCAGACAATAAATAGGGAAACCTGGCTGACAAGAATAATTAACTTTTAGAAACAAATTTTATTTTTCAATCACTCTTGTTCTGATAATACCCGGTGTTAGGTTTGTTTTTACCAGCGGTCCTTCTTGTGTAGGCAGATAGTAGCAGGTCCAAGTCTCAAGTTATAGGTTAAAATCCTCGCATAGGCAATTTATCTTTGGTTGTAGAATACTTCAAACCTGAATCTATCTTTACAGACACTGGAATGGTAGTTTACCTTAGGCTAGGTTAGGTTGAAGACAAAAGGCAAATTAGGAATGTTCTTTCATCATGAAGGATCAGTAGTGACGACACAAAAGTCATTCTTAAAATGTCAATTTCATATCGCATTTCAATGTGATCTTTTAGAAACACCTACGAGGTGATATACAGTCGACAATACAATCAGATGGAGTTCTTAATGTCTGTTAGGAGGGAAATTTGGTGTGTTGCTGACAAACCTTAGACAAGCTTTGTTCAAGATGACTGCATTACTCTGTCATTAAAGGCTGTGTAGAGCCTTCTTTTACGGATAGTGGATTCGATTTCATCTAGGTTAGTTTATTTTTCTCACCTCACTCTGTCACCCACCAAAAGCTCCGAAGCCTAAAGCTTCTGATAGGGGCCTTTTACACTACCAAATCACCATCTCTCATGAAGACAAACAGTTAGGTGAAGACAAAAAAACTTTCTGATAGTTTCCTCTATTTGTTGGCTGCAATAGCTGTTTTTTACTATTTCATTTTTTCCACTTTACACTTTGTTTTATACTCTTTGTAGACATCATAGTTCTTTTGAAATTATAGTCTGACAAAATAATTCTGCTGTTCATTTTTGTAAGTTTTGAACCTTTTATGGATCAAAACTTTGTTAGGTTCTTCTGTCAACACTCCATGTTTATTGCTGATTCATTCGTCATATTAATTTGCTGACATATGAAGATAATTTAAGCTGTATTCCATCATGTTTGAGAAACCTAATTCAAGTCAAGAAGAATTCAGCTGTAGGGTTTAACAGAGTTAAAAAAATAAAACATCTTGAAGTCATACTATCAAGACCATTCGAATCAGTGTTTTGGCTGCATGATGCCTTAGTTTTAAGACATTGTGGCATCATTAACATTTACACACTACTGTACATGAAGGTTTACTTTATGAGTCGTTTCATTTCAGACGCCTCAATGGACATAAGAAATATTTTGTTTCGCAAGAAAAAGGAAAAATATATATATTTAATAAATTAGAACCATATTTAATTGATAATTTGAGGGATTGTAAAACTGTAAACAAAATTTTGGATAAATTAGATGATAAATTTAGAAGACATATAACAAAAAGTTTCCTAAATGCCAAAAATAGGTTTCCATCATTAAAATTTAGATCTGGTGGTAATATGAAAAAGTATTTGGAAATTTTTAATAAATATGCAAAATAATTAAAATATCAAGGATATGGTTTATCTATTACTGAGGAAATATAATAACAGATGATGGTTCTAACCGATGAGTTTGATGTCATGATAGTTGCTTTTAATACTTTACATAATAGGGAAAAATCGATAGAAAAATTACAAACAATGTTAATAGAATGAGACAATTAAGCGATTGAAACTTTAATCAGTATTCAAGATAACTAAGAAATTATAATAATAATAATAATATGGGAAATAATATTGGAAATAATAATATAGGAAATAATAGAAACAACAACATGAATGAAAACCCTCAATTTCAACAAAACAAAAATTTGGAAAATAGAGAAAACTTTAGAAAAATGAAAATATAAAGATTTTGCAATCAGGGATTTTATAATCAAAACTATTAGTATTACAACCAAAACCTATACAACTTTAACCAAAATCAAATAAATAATAATCAAAATAACACGAATATAATACAGCAAAATAAAAACCTAAATAGTCAAAATAGAGCAAATAATAATACAAATACTAATAAACGAAAAAATTAGTGTGTCCTATTAGCCATGATGGTTAAAAAAATTAAAAATGAAAAAATATATGGGGGAACTTAAACAAAAAATCATCTTAGAAGGAGGAGGTACTGTACATATTGTATCTTCTCTAGAAAAAAACAAATACAAAAAATTAGATCAACCTATAAAACAACAAATTACTTTAAAAAATAGTTTTATGTTAGCAACTCATATAAGAATAATGGTAATTAAAGTTGAAAACTTCTATGGCAAAAAAAACATTAATTAAATTCAAAAACGTACATTATGTACTAGATTTAGAAATCAACCTTCTATCAGGAATCAAAGTAACAGAAAAAGATACATTAAATTTAAAACAAACAAGTAATTATATAAACATTTTCATCAAACAAACTAAAAAAATTATATCAACTGCTTGGAAAATGAACGAAGTTTATGTTATTAATTATGAGACTGTATTAGAATATGTAGATGAAACTAAAGAATACAACTAAACATATAGATAAGATGTTGAAAAAATATAAGATGAATGAAACTAAAATTTGGAATATGTGAGATAACAGTAGGTGATAACACTGGTATCACTGTACCACAGTCAAGTTCTCGTTGTTTTTATCTGTGTTACTTTATCATAATCTGTTGAGGTGACGCTCATGCCTTTTACTGTAATCAATATGGCGACATTACATTAAGTATTTTTCATTTTTCTTTTAATAAATTAAGTTTAATTTTCAGTTGTTTTCAAGTTTATTTATGAAGTAGATCAAAAAAACTTTCTTTAAAACTAGACTCAGTTGTTCGAAATTGGCGTCAGATTTAAATATAAAGTGATAGCAGAGTTCAAGTGTGTTTGCATGTTTGCGCCTTTGTTATTGATCAATTGTTGCTGTTGTATATTACGAAAATATCAAGTTTGTAAATCAAGATAAACTAATTTTTCAAGTGCGTATTAAGAAGTTAACGAGTGTTGGATGCCAAAATTTGTCAATGGCCCCTAAAACACGTTGTGGTGGTTGATCTCAAGCTCCAAGTCTTCCTGTGGTCAAGAGGAAACAATCAACAAAAATCAAGAAGGTTTCATTCAATCCTGTTGTAAGTACAGTGAGCACTGATGACGTGGATGAAATTGTCTAAATTTGAGATTTACCACTAGTTCGTGAATTACCTGAAATGGCCGGTGAAATCAAGAACAAATCGGATACCGGTACTGAGCCAAATTTAACAATTACGTTTTCCGATTCTGGAAAAATTGTTTAAACAGTTCAGCCGGATCAATCAGTGACACTTACTTCGGTAAGGAAGAATAATCAAGAAATAACCACCAAGACGTCTTCATCAAGTTACTCAAACATTGTGTCAAGTCAAGTAACACCAAATTCAAGCACTTCATCATCTGCCTCTTCAAATCATTAAATAATAATTTAATTCAATCAAGTGTGTCGTTGGAAAATCGTTCGTCGTGTTGGAATCCATTGTATATCGATAATATGATTGTCAATTCCTAGTCAAATGCACTAGTTGCGCTTGATTTGTCAAAAATTCTGTCAAGTAGTTCATTTCAATAAATTAAAAATATAACTCCCCCATCTGGTTTCACAACTGTCAGTCAAGATTCAAGCTCTGGTCTTGTACTAGATTATCAACAGTCAAGAGCAGGCTTTATGCCTGCACCCCATTTGTCAAGTTACCCTTCTGCTTTTTGTGATTCAAGTCCGTATGTACGTAATGGAAGTCAAGTTGGTTCAAGTTTGCCTGGTAACATTTATACTCCAATGAATACTTTGTTTTAGTATCAATGTTACCCGACAATGGGCCATTTTCAGATGGTTCCACTTATTCATAACAAGAAGCTGAAAGGTAAGCAAAATTTCAAGGTGTGGGAATGCGATATCAAGAACGATCTTAGCTGCGGCCAATGCTATTGAGTGAATCAAGCATTCATGAGCTGAACATCTCGATTTACCTGAAAATATTCGGCGAAGTGTTGATGCTCAAGTTGAAAATTTAATCTGCATGAATGTTGCTCAACTAATCAAGACACTAATATTTCACCTCCAATCTTTGTGTGAAATATTCCGTGAACTCAAGAGGCAGTACGGTATTAAGACGATTCATGACATGATTGCTGTCATAAATCATCTAGATGACCTCAAGTATGTGGAAAATACAGAATTAATTCTGTTTTTGTCAAAGTTCGATGCTACTTGACGAAGCCTCGTGGAATTTGTCAAGTTTTCCACCCTCCTTCTGGCTCATCAAGTTAATTCAAAAATTGAATCCTTCGTTTGAAGCAGTTATTGATACTTTGTACACAAGAGCTGGTAAAGACTTGTTGGAGGGGCTACTTTGTACTTCCTTATTGGATTATGTTGAAAGGAAGAAGTCGATGTCTGTTAAACCTACAGAGACTACTCCGAAATGTCAAGAGTATTCAAGAAAAGCAGCGTCTTCATCGATTGATATCTAGACTCAAAATTATAATATAATATTGACTCTAACCTCAAGAAATAATGACAAGTTTAGTTCAAGTAAATTAATTTTTCTCAAGAGTCGACATTTTATAAAATCAAGTCTCTCTTTTATTATAAAGACCAAGTTGATTTCAAGCAAACTGATGAACTCATCTATATAATTTGATTAAATACTAATAAATCTGTTTATTGTTCCAGATGTATTCCATTAAGATGAGCTCGAACACTCAATCAAGAATAACATTAATAACTAATAAATAAATTTTCTTTTCAGATACTTTTTATATTTTTATATTTGTTTTTGGTCCTGACTAATCATGTGTTCATTTATTTTCAGGAAGACTTATTATTTTTAAGTATCGTATTATGTTTTCTTTTTTATTTGAAAATACTAATATTAATTTGTTTGCAGGTGATTCGTTACCTAGTATTAATTTATGATTCTCATTTTGTTTGTTTAATATGACGTTTTTCTCTCTGGTCAATTAATTTTGTGATTTTATTTGCACAATTTTTTTTTGTTATTTTGACCAAAGTTTAAACATTTAAGTTTGTTTTGTTTTTGGAGCATCTTACTCGTCTCTTTTTGTTAGTATTAAGTATATTCAAGTTCCTCAAGCTGCTGTGATTTCTCAAATTCCTGTGATAATCAAGAAAACTGTTCATCAAGATGTTTAAATAAAAATGGCTCGACACTCACCTGGAAGGGGGTGTTAGATACCAGTAGGTGGTAACACTGGTATCACTGTACCACAGTCAAATTCTCGTCATTTTTATCTGTGTTACTTTATCATAATCTGCTTTCTGGTCATGAGGTGATGCTCATTCCTTTTACTGTAATCAATATGGTGACATTACATTAAGTATGTTTCGTTTTTCTTTTAATAAATTAAGTTTAATTTACAGTTGTTTTCAAGTTTATTTATGAAGTAGATCAAGAAAACTTTCTTTAAAACTAGACTCATTTGTTCGAAATTGGTGTCAGATTTAAATATAAAGGATTCTCCGATGGAAACAGGCCTTAAAAATGATAAAATTATAGGAGGAAAAGATGACACTGAGTACAGATGTATGATCGGAGCACTTTTGTATCTAGCTAGATTAACTAGACCAGATATCTTGTTTCCAGTAAATTTCTTTTCCCATTTCCAAAATTCATCAAATGATACATTAAAAAATTACGCAAAAAGAATATTTAAGTATACCAATGCCACATAAAATTACACGTTAATATATAAATCAAAAAATGATGGAATCCAGACATACATAGATGCCTCATATGCCCCGCAGGTAGATAATAAACCCATAGACATAAATAATTTGCAAAAAGGGAAATCAATTTCAGGGGATATGATATTTGCAAATGGAGATTTGATAGACTGGAATTGCTCAAAACAAACTGTACATGCCTCATCCAGTTCAACCTCTGAAATTAAAGCCTTATTTGATACATTAGATATAATCAAAGTAATATAGAATATGCACTTTGAAATTTTTGATGAAAAATTAATCTGTTCCGTCCCATTTTTGCAGATGATTCAGTTCGTCTACAAAAACGTGTTGAACAAATTATAGACAACTATTATTCCTAATTCTCGGAATAATAGCTGTCTATATTTTACCTAGCTTCCCACAGACAAACACCACCAGATATGCTAACAATGATGTGTCATCATATTTGGCAGATGTTCTATGTCACGCCACCTTTTTGGTCGGCCATCTTTCGATTGAAACAAAGGAAACGAAAGTAATGTAATATCTTCATTTCGAAGACATGTTCATTCCTAAACCTACAGTCGAGTAGAGACGTTAGGGTCCATACTAGTTGTTATGGACATTAGGTTTCATTAGTATTAAGAAATAGTAATAAGTATAATTCTAAAGTGTTTGTAATAATTGAAGTGAAATATTAATAAAAGATAATATTCAGAAATTATCTTATTTGTTGAGGTAATTTAAAAGTATTGAATTACTCTTGCAACATAATCATAGATATTATGGAGGATGACACCTCAACTCAAAAAATATGTTTGGAAGGTAGTCAAAAGAAATCGAGGGCATTAATGATAAAATGTTATTCAATTTTAGAAGCAATCAAACAAAAATTAATAAATTTTAGATCTGTTACTTTGGAAAAACAGCTAGCAGATATATTAACAAAATATGTAGATCGGACAAAACTTGAAAATATCGTCATAAAAATTCTAGAAAATACCAACATATATACATAATAACAAAATTTGTTTATTCCCAGAATCCCAATAAATATAAGAAGTCGTACCAAAGTCCAAATAATAAGTCATAACAAGTCTAAAACATGAAAATAAAAAATCCCTATAATAATGAACAAAATATACTCTCGCATTTAATGCAATGGGAAAATACATGAAAAATAAAAATCCTCATACTTTAATACACCTCATACAAAGAAATGGCATGAAAATCTGATAAGTTTAAACCCCTAAATAAATATAAGAAGAAAAAAGATTTATCTTCAAACCACTCAAGAGAAAGGTCAGTGTTAGCAACTTGTGATAAAAGTTTGTCAGTTTTCTAAGTTTCTTAGTGACTATTCATGTTTTCATTAATTTCTGACCACGTGTACATGTCTTGTAAATGGCTGTTACGCAACTATAAAATTACAAAAAATGAGACAAATACATAACTGAATTACTTGAATTAATTAATATCATGAATCTTTATCAACAGAGCTATTCAGAACACACTTCGAAACACTGAATTAATAAATTTCTTTAATGCCTATGCTCTGGTTACCATACTGGAAAATAAACTACATTTAATTATATCAAAAATGTGTGTATTCATTTAAGAGTTACAACATATTAATATGGCGTTATCTACGTTGAGTTTCCAACTTGATATGATCGATATATCGATAATGACATTTGTGTAACTATCGATAAGTTTCACTCTCATTCTATTCATATATAAGATCTCTCTTATTTACTTTAAGTTCTCTAATATACTTGTTCTCATGATATCATTTCTAACATAGTTCAATTAAAGCATCTCTAGTTTTACCAAAGTGAATTAAACCAACATTTTTCTTCCAAAAAAGTCCGAAAAACACAAAATTCCTATCGTTGAGCAACGATTGGTTCAACCGTAGACATTTTGTTGAAGATTGGTTGAAGATCGCATAGAAAAGAAACGCAAAAAATGAACCATCATGAATGTATTTCGTTAATATACAAAAATGTCAGCGGGGAACTAAAAGTTCATTGAGCAAAATATTTTTCCAGTTGGGAATCAGTGTAGCCACATGGTAAAGCACAAAAACATATTATATATTTTATTTACAGGTTATGCAAAGTTGGGTACGAATATTGTTATGTTATGAGGTTGTGTGGGATTTATAGTTTCTTTTATTATTATAATGCGACATTTTCTCATCATATAGCCTGTCAGACCTTTCTATCAGCATTACATGTAAAGTTTCAATTGTTTTTTGGTCCTGTTGTAAATTATTAAATTCTATTCTTGTTATATTATAATCCATATTTAAAGAAATTAATAGTTGTTCAATCTCTTCCTGTTTTCCAAAACTTTTCCACAATCCCTTATACATTGGGCGGATCAAGAAAAAAGATCAAAATATTTCCTCATATTTCCTTTACTGTCAAATTTTAGTTTCTGAAAAAACTTGCTTAGTATAATGTATGTTACTTGAGTACAATTTTTGTAATGCTTGTTTAACGTTTTAAAAATGTAATTTACAGTTCCGAGATCTTTTATTTTTTCAATTAACTCATTATTAAGTCCCTGATAGATCACCCTTTTCTTGGTTTCTAAAGTACGTCATACGAAGTGCAGGATTAGCATTTGCAGCCTCAGGATTGAGGAAGTTATCTAAATTTAGACCTAGGAATAATATCTCTGTCTCATTGTAATTTATAATATGATATAGTCCTTCTGCATATAGCATGGAGATCATAGTGGTTCTCCACGCATGATAGTTCCTTCCATCACAAACTTTTTTAGTATCAAATCTCGAAATATTGAACTTATATTTTTTGGAAAATTTAGGAAATCAAAGGATGAACCCTACCTCAGAACATGAGAACTTATATTTAATGGGTAATACGGGTTCAACCACTTGATAATGCAATAACACGGGCTCAACCATGCAATAGGCAATGCAGATTATTTAATTACTATTAATCAATTCGATTTATGTCAATATATATTAATTTTAAATTATAATATTACCCTTGATGAACAATTCTCTCCGCCATACCACAATAAATCTGCATATGATACTTCGAAGATCGATAGCTTCGATCTGTATTGTTTCAAGTCAAAATGAAAATGATCAAAAATTAAAATTCCAACTTCATCAAATTATAGCAATTCACAAGTGGATCTGTAGTCGAATGTACTCAGTGACCATGAAAAGGTATGTTACTGTTCGAACTGGAAAGTATAAATTGTCTGAGATCAAATATTGTATTATTGTTAACAAAGAAAATATTCAGGTCAAATATTGTTACCATGAATTTATCTTGTCTTCGAAAATAGTTATTGTCAAAAGTATACAAGCTTGCACAAGATAACTATTTCAATTGTAAGACCAAGTAATATATTAAAATTTAACAAAGCAATATTTTCCAAAAACATTCAAGTTCAAACTAATGTTGAAGTTGATCATGAACATGGAAATTTTGGGTTAAGATATGAAAATTACTCACAAAAAATGATGTTTTGCGACAAAAATTATGAGGAAACATAAAATGAATGAAGCATACAATGAAATTAATTAATTGTTTTATCACTTATCCTCTGGTTTGCAGTAATCTTTGGTCTGTTGACAAAGTCCAATCCACCAAAATCAATAGGAACTTGACTCTCGACATTACCAGGTCTAACAAAACGCAAATTGATCGATGAAGGAACGGAAAAAAATTCAATTCTCAATCACCAAATTAGTGCAGAATGAAAATTATCCAACCATTTTTAATGTAGTTTGAAGGTTTACCATACCATAGATCAGATTTGAAATTGATTCTCTTCTTCTAAATTCTTGATTTTGTACTCAACGTTGGTGACCACAATTTCGTTGCCATACGTATTTATCCTGACTTTAATTATTAATCAGTGCAAAGCTCATAAAATTATATTATTTTAAATTTGTTTTCACTTTGGTATATCACCAATTTAAACTTTAATGGCACTTAACCTTTCACTTTTTTTTTGTGAAACAAAATGAAAATTAAATGGGACACAGCCCTTCACTTTATGTGAATAAATAAATTAAAGATTATTAAATTTTAACAAACATCACAAATAAAAAATGTACTTGTAACAGCCAAAAGAGGTTGGGTTGTACCTGGTAACGACCTCTTTTGGGGAGTACACCATACACGAAATATCACGTACTTTAAAAGCAGTAATACTTCTAAAATAATTGTAAGTTTATCATCCACGTACTATTGTGGACCTTAACATCACTATGAGACTCAATAATATTTCAAACACATGAGTGAGTTTACACATTTAATAAAATAATATTCTGTATAACACCGTACATGTTTCTACGTTAATATTAATATATATTAGATCACAATTCAACAAGCAAGACTATCTGTTCACTAGAGACTTCTACACGAGAGGTTCCAGGTACTTAGAAGTAGCTGTCGAAGAACTGAGCTGGACTGAACAACTATACAACTGAATCGAGGGATTATATACTCGTTCAGGGTATGAAAACGTACGTGTCGGATAGGTAAAGTGAGGTAGGGTGTTGTTATTATAGGGTTGTGCTGACTCGTCGAGTACTCGAGGGACAGGTACAACTGGGTCATAAATATACAGAAGGTATATCTGTTTATGTAAAATTAAATACGAATAGTTTGGTGGTTGTTTACAAAGAGTTATAGGAAGGTAAATTGTTGACAAATATCTACATTTTTGGTATTCGAAAATGAGTGAACGAATATGTTCGTCATTTCTCAAAATAGACGAAAATATACGTTACACAATTCTCCGGGGGGAACAAAAAAAATAAAAAAAAATTTCCAAAGTCT
>WOFM01000122.1:57963-72297 GCA_011428145.1 Ericerus pela
AAACGAAACACATACATAATTTATTACATTCTTTATACATAAAACATAGTTAACATACCTTTATATAAACAAGTGAGATCGAAGAATAAATTAGTACAAACACCGTTTATCCACGTGCGCAGCATTTTTACCATTAGATATCTAACGCAATAATTGCTCCACAGATCTCGATATGGGGAAGAAAAAACTTAAAACGGCAGAGGGAGCAAACCAGCAAGCAGAAGCAGCAGAGCCCAAAACCACACACCCATCACCATTACTCCTAGCAGAACAACCACGACAACATCCTTCACTGCTAACACGTAACATTACAGACCAACAAACCTCCACACAACAAACCAATCCTAACATTCCACATACAACGAGCTCAAACAAAGAAACAAAAACACTTAAACTACCAAAAACTGTTACGATCACTTTACCAATGACAACTACAAACCCGAACATTCAACCCACGTACTCCATAGTAACCGCAACAGAAAACCCACAAACTTCAAGATATAGACCAACAACAACAGCCCTACTAACAGCCGCGAACAAACAAACAATAACATAAGGAATATTACCTATCCCCAACATCATACCGACCCAACAACCGAGAAAAACATTTTACACAATCAGCACACCATAGAAATCTCAATGGCACGAGCAGAAACAAAAATTCAACAAGCCAAAAACTATCAGGTGGCCTTATACAAACCCGCAGACATAAGAATATTCCTAAGCGTCTTACAATTTCAATTAACGGACTTAGATAACCTACCAACGGATGCAGACACACAATTTTACCAAAAATTTACGACATAAAAGAGGAACTTACCATTTACATAACGAAAATAAATAACGAATTTGAACAACTACAAACAGCTCGACAAATACAACAACAGACCGCTCAACAATACATACAAGCCAGACAACCACCAGAAATATATTGCGACGCAAATATAACATCACCAAGCAAATGACAAAGGACAGTGTCCCGAACATCCAGCGAAGAAATGATGAGTCCCCGCTCCACGGGCTATTACAGATCAGGCTCAGAGGAGCGACACAGACCCTCCACACTTCCAGGTAATACCTTAAATACATCCATAACAATACTTGAACAAACCCCAAAAGGAAAAGATCATCAAAATGGACATACAAAGATGATCAAACACCACAAACACCGACTATAGAAACAAAAAAATCAAGAACAAAGAACATAACAGACGAAACAACACCAATTGACTTAACACCCACAAGAAAAAACACTAATACAGATACGAACACAACAATACAAAGACGCGCTATAATAGCAAACACACACATATAAACTCCAAACAGACAACCTATAAACAACATTTTAATTCAACCAACCGAAATACTACTAGAACAAACAACAAACGACAAAAATGAACTAGAACATCCGAATAACATACAAAACAAAGCAAGACACAAAAACATACTCCATATACCACAAGTCTGGGAAATACCCACTGGAACAAACACCTTAACTCAAACATGCCTACTTAAAATGCCAAAGTATAAACTACCAAAATTCAACGGGAAACGTATATCATACCCAGACTTCATAACATCGTTTACCAAATACATACACACAAGAGAAGACATCATAACACCTCAAAAATGCAAAATATTAGAAGACGCTATGCCAGACACTATCAAAGAAAGACTAACAACGCTAGGACACAACGAACAAGGATATTTCAGAAGACACCAATACTTACACGATGAATTTGGAGATGAATCAAGATTACGCTCGGAATTATGGCAAACTCTAAACAACATACCTCTCGCACAAAATACAAAAGAGGGTTTATGTAACGCATACGATAAAACATGCATGCTACTAGACACTATTCACGACTTTGTACCAGAGTTAACAGATGACCTAACCTTTCCAGCATTATTACGTATCTTTCCTAGAAATTCATACTCCAATAGAATAAACATTTCCAAACCAAATTCAAGAGCTGTTTTAGAGGCTGTTTACCAAGAAATTAAAACCAGAGACTTGACAGAAAAACCCGACATAATGAAAGAAACATACAAAACACAAGAAAACTAACAACAAAACAATACATACTACAGAGACAAATCGAATAACGCATTTAATAGAAGACAATACAATAGACAACAATATAACAAACCCACCAACAATAATACAACAGAAAATTTAACACAACTTAAAAGTAGTCCTAACTTCCACTCAAATATAGAACAAGGTAAACCTTCACCTGAACATTCCATAGATAATGATATTGATGATTTCTCTGTTCCAGCTCATCACTATAAAACAGACACAGACAGCAGCATTCCCGAACAACTTTACCGCTTTCCAGCCATACCAACAAAACAGAGATGCATGTTTTGCAAGGGA
Organism: Ericerus pela; assembly: GCA_011428145.1. Lineage (NCBI taxonomy): Eukaryota > Metazoa > Arthropoda > Insecta > Hemiptera > Coccidae > Ericerus > Ericerus pela. Next base: position 60,347 of record WOFM01000122.1, read on the forward strand.
CCACATTGGAGCTACCTTTGCTGCAACAACAAATACAACACATTAGAGAGCAGACAATCCTATTTCAGACAGTTTAACTTGTGTCCCAAATGTGGAGTGTTAGCGACAGCAGACCATTGCAATCAAAAACAGAGAAGATGCAGATGGTTCCAATGCCAACAGACCAATGCTCACCATTCAGAATTATGCCCCAGAGCAACATACCCGATGACAAAAACAGAGGCCAACAAATACTTAGAGAGAGTAATAGACCTACAAACTAAATTCCCATTACGTAAGACAGAGCAAATAAATACAAACACCAACGCAAAACAAAACAATCTTAATAATACAACTTCTTTACAGCCCCGCCAGAACCAAGAAAGCAAACAACATCATACTACAGAGACTGAGGAGACACCAGAGGCACAAACCATCGACACAGCAGAACCAACAGAAGATACAATATTACAACCACCAATACCGAGTAAGTTAAAATTATTTACAATATTATCAACAAACAATCAATTCCTTTCATTTTCAACCACCATAAGCAATCCCAAGACACTACAAACATACCCAATTAACGCATTCTTTGACTCAGGAAGTACCAAAACATATATACTTGATAGCATAGCTAATCAAACCCTCAAATTACCTATAATAGGAACACACTCCTTAAAACAAACTGGCATACAAAAAAACAAATTTACAAACCTCATAGCTCGAACAGTCGCAAACATATCAAATAAATTAGACACACAAAACATCGACGAGATTAAACAAACTCATCCAGAATATAAAAATTTACACTTTGCACAAACTTTAAAAACAACATCGAAAATACACATATTAATAGGCAACGAATACATGTGGCAATTCATCAAATCAATCATTCACTTATCCCCATCCATACAACTCGTAGAAACGGACTTTGGATTCCACATAACTGGACAAACAACAAACATAAAACAACCAACTGAACCAGAACACATATTTTTCTCATCAGAATTAGATATAGAAAACTTATGGAAACTCGAAACAATAGGAATAACCACACCAGACTTAACAGCAGAACAAGAAGAACAAAAAGCAATCGAATTATTTTACAAAAACATAAAGTTAGTCAATGGTCGATATCAAGTCAGATGGCCATGGAAAGTCTACCCACCACCACTATCAGACAACAATTCTTTAGCCTTCAGCAGACTCAAAAGTCAACTCCCAAGAATGCGCACCTCACCAGAATTTTTTGAAAAATATAATGCGTACTTTCAAGAACTATTTAAAAATGACATAATAGAATACGTTAACAATAAATATTCAACAGAACCAATACATTACTTAGCACACCACGGCCTAATATACCGAACAAATCTTACACACCCAATCAGAATAGTTTTCGATGGATCAGCCAAAACCAAAAAGGCAAACCACTCAATGAACAATTGTATACACAAAGGCCTAAAACTTCTGGCTGATTTAGTAAAATTATTCATAACCTTCCGACTCAACCCAATAGGAATAAGAGCTGACATTAGAAAAGCATTTCTACAACTAGAACTTAACCCATCAGATCGTGATGTCACCAGATTCTTATGGCTCAAAGACCCAAACAAACCATTAACAAACAAAAACCTCCTCATCATCAGATTCAAAAGAGTACCATTTGGCATCATAGCATCACCATTTTTACTAGCAGCAACATTACTATATCACTTTCAAACTACTAACCCTCAATTTTATAACATACTAACAAATCACTTCTATGTAGACAACCTAATCACATCAGTCTCAACACACGAAGAAGCAGTCAAATTATACAACGCATCCAACAAAACTTTTAATGATATTTCCATAGAACTACCACAATGGGCAACAAACAACTCAGAATTACGAACATACTTTACAGACAACAACACAATACAAAAACCAACCGTTAAAATACTAGGCATTTAATGGGACTACACAAAAGATATACTCTACTTAAAACCAAAAATGAAAATACCAGAACAACATACCAAAAGAACTTTTGGAAGTAACTTTTCAGCGATCTTCGACCCATTAGGATGGTTTGCACCATTAATGGTTCCTGCAAAAGCGTTTATACGAACCCTATGGAATCACAAACAAGATTGGGATACGCCACTACCAAACTCTTTAATCCCTATTGCAGAAAACATTATAATAGACATAAGCAATGTAATGTTATATGCTTCCCAAGGAAATTTTTCCAAAAACCCTTTCTACCAGAACAAGCAGAAATTCACACATTTGTAGACGCCTCCTCCATAGCATATTCTGCAGTAGCATACTTACAATACAAAACAAATAACATACACACACTAAGATTTCTAATAGGCAAATGCAGATTAACACCAGCAAAAACACACAATACCAAAATTAGAACTAATAGCTGCATTACTAGGAGCACATCTCATAAAGTTTCTTAGAGAAACATTGTGCATACCCAACAATAAACAATCTTTCTTATGGTCTGACAGCAAATGCGTACTCATATGGCTTACACAAAGAAAAATCTTACCCCCCTTTACACAAAACAGAGTCAAAGAAATAATAACAATTCCAAACATAACATTTCAGTATGTACCGACAAAAGAAAACCCAGCAGACATAGGATCAAGAGGATCAAACTTATCGTCCCTACTACAATCAAAATGGTTTACAGGACCAGACTGGTTAACACAAGGAAAAACACAATGGCTACAGACTGATCTACATACATTAAAAGACGAAAAGTCAGAAATACAAATAGAGGAACAACACCAACAGACCTTTTGCACAATAGCAGAATCCCTACACGATTACGCTCAACCTCACACTAATTTAAACAACACATATAACAACCACACATATACACGTAAACATAGACAAACACAATCCAAAACATACAAGATCCCACATTATGAAAAAATATCAGAAACAGTTACTAACAATAACACAAATCCCGACATAGACCATGAAGAAATAATCAACAATACACCACAAACACAACATATACACTCACATTTAAACGAAGAGGAAACAATAGATCATGAAGAAATAATTACAAACTCTAACTCATCACATACGAACATACCAATGACATACATATATGGAAACAATTCGACACCATTTAATTTAGACATTACTAAATTCTCGTCACTACAAAAATTAATTAAAACATTTCAAATCATAATAAAAGCACTAAAACAATTTCGACAAAAAACAACACGACAGAAATCGTATACAACATCATATCTTAACACAAACTATCAATTCTTTCAAATATTAACTATTTTCATCAAAGCAGAACAAAACAAATATTGTAAACTCATCTTTCAACAACTACAACAAACAAACCCACCCCCATATGCAATACTGAAAAAGTTCCATATAAAACTAGATAACGACAATATGCTCAGATTACATAATTACCTACCACCACATACATTACACACAAGAACCTATGCCCCATACCTTTTGCTCCCAAACTCATACTTAACTAAATTAATCATACTGTACATACACGAAAAAGGATACCATAGCGGAACCAGATACACAGTCGCAAAATTCAGAAAAAAAATTTTCACTCCAACCATTAACAAACTAGTCATATCCACAATTAGGAAAAACTGTTACAAATGTAAAGTCCATTCAAACAAACCATATAAACAACCACCCTTTTCAACCATATCAGACTTCAGACTCAACAAAAATGAACACCCATTTACACATACAGGCGTCGATATATTTGGCCCATTTTACACATACAATAAAATAATAACAAATAAACAACCACAACAGATCTCTCCATCAACAACATCTTCAAAAAGATGGATCCTCATATTCACATGCCTCACTATACGAGCAGTATATCTAATACCGATTGCATCTTTACAAACAGAAGAAATATGGTGTGCATTTCACTCATTTTTTGCAGACAGAGGAACACCAAAAATAATACTTTCAGACAACGCAGCACAATTCAGAGTCATTAACACAAATATAACAAACTTCTGGAACAACGTAACAAATGACAACAAAGTACAAAATTACCTCTACGAAAATCACATACAATGGAAGTTCATACCAGCTAAAGCCCCATGGTACGGAGGCACTTACGAATGCCTAATAGGCATCCTCAAACAAGCCTACTACAAAATAGTAGGACATCACCCAATTCACATACATACATTTAACATTACCATCAAACAATTACAAATAATAATAAACGAAAGACCCTTATGCCCAGAAACAGAAACAACAACTTTTTCATACCTAACACCAGCCAACTTCCTTCATGCTAATTTACAACATACTGTCTTAAACTCTAACAAACCAGAAATCAATCACACAACAATGGAAAGACACTTACAACACATATGGAAAATGGATCAAACATATTTGAAAAACTTATGGATTCAATGTAAACAAAATTATATCCCATATCTTAGAGACAAACAACCACAACCAATACCAAATAACTACCGAACAAATAAAAACATCCCACAAATTGGAGATTTAGTATACGTCATTGACGCGGTATCAACACCTAACAGACCACAACTAGCAGTGATCAAAGAACTACATAAATCCTCAGACCAAATAGTCAGATCAGCCTCTATTATGTTCCCAAACGGAACACTCACCACCAGACCCCTCAAATATTTAGCACCACTAGAATTAAATTCCACAGACGCTTTACAACATGCACACACAAAGGTAGTGGCCCAAAAAACATAACAATTACAAAATATCATAAATAATTCGTAGTCCAGATGTCTTTAGGAAAATCTACTCTGAGTAAACTTCTAAACAAAATAGATCAAGTTTGCAACCAGAGGACCCACTGTGAAACCAATATAAAGATTGGAGAAACAGGTGACACCCCACAAACCAACAGAAACAAAACACTAGCCAACCATCACTTATCCTCACAGAAGGAAAAATGATGTAGTTGACGTGTTTTCGTATTAACAAACAAATTAATATAATTTAAAAAAAAAATTTTTTTTCAGAATCACAAATGTATCCAGACATAAACGAAACAACAAAAGACGAGGAAGCAGAGTGCTCTACAACACCAAATAAGTAACGAACCTGTGATACCAGACCTTCTTACACATGAAGGCAGATCTCATTATTATATAATTAACAAAGAAGCAGTACCTCAAAAAACAAAGTGAGAAAAATTGTGATAATAAACAAATAAGCAGTACCTCAAAACAAGGTACGAAACATTGTGATCAAAACGTTCCTATACCATTGTACAAATGCATACATTTATTTGTTAAACTTTATAGTTCCTAAACATAAACATATTCTTAAATGTTATCGTCTGTAATATATAATAAATAAATAATAATATTTCATAAATGTCTCTTTATTTTGTAATATATCATCAAACACACAAACCTCTCTTCAATCAGACAATTCAATACATACATAACAAACACTAACAAACACTAACAAACACAAAAAAAAATTTTTTTTTTATTATTATTTTTTTTTCATATACAGATAATACATAAACAAACAGACAAAAACCCTAAATTGACTTATACATGGAAGGTAGACTGGGAAAGACTTGAACTTCCCCCCCCGAGTATCATGAACGACGGTGTCGTACACGATTCGATATCGATAATGTACGACAACAATGACGTCATTGATCAACTCAATGATGTCAGTAGAACAAACCTATCAAAACGTGACCAACTTACACAAACACAGACAACCCGAACAAGTTTGTTAAGAGTAATAACAAACGACGTCATTCGGCTAATGGCGACAAACGTGCACACACCACGTTCTTTTATAAATGATATCACTATAATTTTAGCTACTTAATATATTGATAAAAATTCGATTTCGATGTTAAAAGAGAAATACATGTAAATAAATATCGATCTGGTTTATAAAAATTCGATATATAAAAAAATCTATATTTTTCGATGTTACCTAAATGGAAAATGCATGTAAACCAATATCGATATTTCATCGATGTGTGAGAAAAAATAGGAAAATAAAGAAACATCGAATTCGAAAACAGATCCCATATAGAAAATAAAAATGTTATCACATTAAAAAGAACTAATGAACTAGTTCATTTAGAAGTAAACTAAATGATCGATTAGTTCATTTCTAGGATTTGTTCAAAAGAACTAACTTGTAGATCCACAAATCAAAGACCCAAATTTTTCGGCCAACTCAAAACTAAATTCAAGCAGGAAGTACGGCGGTAGCCAGCGGAGCATTGAAAACAGAAATCATTCGTCGACACAACAGAAATAATAATGTAAAATTTTTTTTGTAAAGGTAATATTTATTGAAGTTAATTATTTTTCGTGTTTATGCAATTATTGTGTTTGAACTAAGTATAAAGGAGTAAAATTTTGGAATAAAAAATTTATGTCCCCTACAATAAATTTGTTTGAAGGAAAAATTGGTGAGTATAACATTGAAAAGGAGGATTTAGAGGAATTAATAAAAAAGTTTGAAGGTGAAAAAGTGATTAATGTAAAATTTGAAACTTATAATTTACCCTATGTTAAATACTTCACAGGTGAGATAATATTAGAATCGTTTGTAATAGATATATCTGGAAGAATTGAAGATATTAGCAGTTTGAAATATATTAAAATTTTAGAATCTTCAGTAAATTATTTTTCGAGCAGAATTTATAGTTCTGAAAAATCGAAAGAGAAATTTATGAACAGATTCTTTAATTAATTAAATAATAAAAACTGGATAATAATGAAACGAATATAAAAAGGAATAGCGAAAAAGAACTAGAAAAAACAAAAAAAAATAGAGGAAAATTTAATAAAACAAATTGAAAAAGGGTCAATAGAGAATAAAAAATATATAGCTATAGTTAATAGGGAAAATAGTGTGTTAGGTTTTCGAAAAATCGAAGAAAATATGGCATTCCCCAATGAAATCAAGCCCATACAAGCACCGTTGGGAAAAGTATTTAATGGGAAATATTACTTAGACTGGTGTAGGATGATTATTTCAGCCATAAGGGGAGCCGGGTACTATGATATTTTCGGAGAACACAAATTTTTACAATCATATATTAATTACATAGACGATTTAAATTTCAGACCTGATAGGAATATGATGAATTATTGCAAAATGCAAGACAATGCTAAAGCATTTGTATTAGAAAGAGTATCAAATGAAATTACTAAACAGATAAGGGACTGTAATACAGCAATTTTAATGTTAAAAAAATTAGATAATATTTATGGCACTAAAACTTCAGTCACAGCCAATATGGCAAAGGCAAAGTGGATGGAGTTTAGATTTCAACCCGGAGGAAACATGAAAGGTTTTTTGAAAAAATGGGATGAATTAGTAACCGATGTAAGAGATAGCGGGAAAGAAGTTACTGAAACAGAAGAGTTGGAAAATTTGCAATTAGCTTTATGCTACAAACAGGCAATTGCAAAAATGAAGTTTGAAAATTTACCTCCAAACGAAAAAAATATAGATAATTTTAAGAGAATATTGAGAGAGTATTCTGACCAAAAATTTAGGGATCAGACCTTAAAAAAGCAGAATAATAATATTAATCAATCAAACAATAATTATAGAAATAATGGAAATAATAATAGATACAATTATAGGGGAAGATATAATAATTATAGAGGAAGGAATAACTATAGAGGTAATGGCAATGGTCAAAATGGATATAGAAATAATAATAGAAATAATTTTAATAATAATGGTAATAATGGTAATGGTAATGAAATAAACCAAAACCAAAATAATAATAGGAATAATAATGGGAATAATAATAATGGAAACTATAGAGGAAACAATTATAGGGGTAACTCGAACTATAGAGGTAATAATTATAGAGGAAATGGTAGGAATAATAATCAAAATAATACGAAATGTTATAAATGTGGGCAATTTGGGCACATAGCAGAGAATTGTGGTAATAAAAATACACAATCCAATACATATAATGATAATACAAACAATAGTCAGGGAAATTATCCCCCAAAAACGAATATAAGTCAACCGAATGTTAATAAAAAAGATAGTACAGAACAGCAAGTAAAAATGTCTTGCATGGTCAAGAAATTCAATCAAAATAATAATGAATGGTTATTAAATGAATTAATAAATAATAATAAAAATTATGATAATGAAAACTATACAATGTTGAACCACAAGGCAATTTTGGATGGGGCTGTAGAAGTACATCTAACGTCTGATTTTAATAAATTAGTAGATGTTAAACAATTTGTGACCCCAATCAAATTGCAATGTGCGGGAAAAAATACATTTTTATATGCCACTCATACAGGTAGGATGGTGATCAAAGTCGAAAATCTCAATAAAATTCAGTCATTGATAGAGTTGAATGATGTCCATTATGTGCCAGATCTGAACCTAGATATTATTTCAGCAATAAAAATAACAAACACTGGAATAATCAATATCGATCAGCAAAAAGATATTGCAAATATTTACTTCATTGAAAATGCAGAAATAATAATGACTGCAAAAAAGGAGGAAGGAATTTTTTATATATATTATAATGTCGAAAATAATAATAAAAAGCTAAATAATGATATTAATAATGGTAAACAAAGTATAATATGTGCCCCCATCACTCAAAATATAGATGATGAATGGGATGATTTTACCGTAGAACTTGAAATCCAGGACGACGATACCAATACTGAATCACCTCAGGGGGGTGAAAATGAGGAAATAAGAAAAGAAAATAATGAAAATAATAATAATATTAATAAACCACAAATAAACAATAATATTAATAAAAAATTAATAATACATAGGAGGCTTGGGCATTTAAATGCCAGGTACCTGCAAAAATTAAAAACTTTGGCAGTTGGCATTCCCAAAAACCTGAACTTTAGGGATGAGGATTTTGTAAATTGTCAGATATGTTGTATTGCCAATAATTCAAGATTAGGTCATACTGGAATTAGAACTAAACCAACTCGGAAATTAGAGATAGCATCCTCAGATATTATGGGTCAGTTTACGCCCTCTGTGGCAAACCAAAAATATATTTTAACATTCATAGACCATTTTTCGAAATATACTTTTGTCATGCCTATTGCTAATAAAAGCCAGGTAACAAATGAATTTAAAAATATTATAGTATCCATGAAAAACAAATTCCCTGAATATCCCATAGGTACTATAAGATGTGATAATGCGAAAGAATATACCGATGCCAAAATAATAAATTATTGTAATGAAGTTGGCATAACAATGGATTATGTGGTGCCTTATTCCCCGGAATTAAATGGTATTGCCAAAAGGCAAAATCAAACTTTAATGAGGAGAGTACGAGCCATGTTGATTGATGCCAATCTAGACATAAAATATTGGTCCTATGCTGTAGTTACCTCAGCTTATTCAATTAATAGATCACCCACGAAAGCAAATGCAGGATTTAAAACACCTTATGAATTATTTTATGGAGTAAAACCAAATTTGAAAAATCTTAAAGTCTTCGGGGCATTAACATATAGACATATACCTATGGAAGTCAGAAAACAGAATGCTAGGAAGGCAAAATCAAAATCAAAAAATAAAATTGACCCAAAACTAGCACATAGGGCAGAAAAAAATATAATGATGAGCTATACAAATACGGGATACTGTCTTAGAGACCCTTATAACACAAAATCCTATATTTCATGTGATGTAAAAATGGATGAAACACAAAATATAAAATCATTACAAATAAATAATAAACCCCTTACAATAAAATCAGCGGACTATGAATATGATTTAGGGATAATTAACCCAATTATTATGAATGTCAATGTCAGATATAATAAAATATACATAGAGGATAATATTCCGAAAACAATCTATGAAATAAATACAAACCCATTTAGGGAGGTTTGGATTAAGGCCTTAAACGACGAATTCAATTCTCTCGATGATATGAAGGTATGGGAAATAGTAGACTACGATCGCCAAAAACATAAGATGGATTTTTACAATAAAATTTATGAGTTTGGAAATCCAAAACCAAAAGCTAGACTTTTGGCAAGAGGTTTTAAAGATCGAACCGAATATGGTATTGCTGAAACCCATGGCCCAGTAGCATCAATAGGAACAATATGATTATTATTATCTATAGTTAATAAGGAAAAACTAATAATGGTACAATATGACGTAAAAACCGCATATTTAAATTCACCCATTATAAAACCCATTTTCTTAAGGAGACCTGAAGGGATAAATATAAATACGAACCAGGTACTCGAATTAAAAAAATCAATTTATGGATTGAAAACATCCAGCAAATCATGGTATGACTTATTGGACATGAAAGTGAAGGATATGGGCTTTACTAGAACCAAAAGTGATAGATGTTTTTATACAATAATAATTAATGAAGAAAAAATATATTTTTTAACGTATGTGGCCGACATATTAATTGCATCAAACTCACAATTGTCCATCACTAAAATAAATAAGGAATTGCAAAAGAACTTTACAATTACTATAATAAATAATCCAAGATTCTTTGTAGGCCTAGAAATAATAAGAAATATTGAAAACAATACCATAATACTATCACAATATAAACATATAGAAAAAATGTTAAAGAAATTTGGAATTTCGGAGTTAAAAAATACGAATACCCCAATGGAAACAGGACTGAAAATAGACAAAATAGAAAATGGAAGGGACGATACTGATAGGAGGGCTATTATATTTAGCAAGACTCACAAGGCCGGACATATTGTTCCCAGTCAATTTCTTCTCTCATTTTCAAAATAATTCCAATGACACACTCAAAAATTACGTAAAAAGAATTTTTAGGTATGTTAATACAACAAAAAATTACAATATAATATATAAATCTGAAGGGGATGGCATACAGGCTTATATTGATGCCTCTTATGCACCCCAAGTTGATGAAACAAATATAGAATTAAATAATCTCAAAAAGGGAAAGTCAATAACTGGATTTATGTTATTTGCTAATGGAGACTTGGTGGAGTGGAATTGCTCTAAACAAACTATTCACTCTTCATCAAGTACTGCAGCAGAAATAATTGCAGTTTTTGACACCCTAGATACTATAAAGGTTATACAATATATGAATTATGAAATTTTTGGAGAAAAATTGATAGTAGACATAATGGAAGAAAATATGTTCAGGGGGTAGCCAGAAAAAATCAAGGGCCCTAATGATTAAATACTACTCGATATTAGATGCATTAGAAGAAAAAATAATATTTTTTAGAACTGTGAGCTCTGAGAATCAATTGGCCGACATTTTGACCAAATCTTTGGATCGTTCAAAATTAGAAAATATAATTGTCAAAATATTGAATGACACTAACATATACACATAATAATATAATAATTCGTTTATTTCAAAGTAATAATATATTAGAAATTTTCCCTTCAAATCACAAGTCGTCCCAAATCCAAAATAGAAGTCGTAACATGAAAATAATTGCTGAAAAATTAACCTTCAATTATTGCAAAAATAGCACTTAACAATACCTTTTACTAGAAAATTCTTGCAAGAAATAGATATTCGATTTCTTCAAAATTGCAACAAAGAAAACAGCATTAAAATCGAGCAAGAATAAACCCTACAATTCGCACAATAAAAACCCTATACATTTTCAAACAAGCTAGAGAGAAATACACCAAATATTCCCACACGAATGATGAAAGAAAATCCACCAACAATAAACACAATAAAGATTAAATCCCATTACATGACCGCAAATATGATAAATTGAAAAAAGGTTGCCTTATCAAAAAACATGTTAGACACCAGTTCAAATACAATAGCAATGCACAAAAGATAATAAGCGATGCAACGTATATTATCCTACAATCTTTTACATGTCATACGATTTAGATAAGATACGAAACGTAACGTTTTTCTTTCAAATTCAATGAACTCGTAATCGCAAATACCTTTGTCAATTTTTCTT
>WOFM01000123.1:0-110879 GCA_011428145.1 Ericerus pela
TATATAGCATTATATATGTTGAATATATTTGCTGCATTGTGACGCTATTTCTGCTATATTCTGTTGAAAATATTTCTCATAATGTCGCATTATGTGACTCATTGTAATTATTATCTTACCATATTCTGTTAAAAATATATGTCACAATATAGCATTTTGTGCATCCAATTGTTACAGTCCTAAAAATTAATCAATTTTGACAAAATGTGAAAGATTTTGGCATAATTGACACTTTGTAGCAATGAAAACTGCCATACAGACCACTATTTTGCACAATGGGAAGTCATTAGAGCCTTCACTTCCAACTTCCTCATGTTCAACATATTCGTTATAGTTTCACAATCATTGAAAATTACCACACGCATTAAAAATAGGTTAAAATTAAAAAAATATCAATATTTTAACTGATTCAATATATTATTATTCTTCAACATTTAAAATAGGAATAAGAGCTACATTTGAACGAGGCTATCTTACGATATAGCCTGTCTACTCATCGGGATATGTGGGTTTCAAATTATTAAAATCAAAGTTCTCTATATAATACATGGGCTTGACTTTGGTTAAAATCGGATTTACCAATTCATACACGAATATGGAGTTTGGTTGGCGTCCACTCGATAAATAGAACTTCTCACGAATGGGCGCAACAGCATATGTTAAAATCGTGTTTTTTCTTTCTCGACAAGGAAACATAGTTCGCTGGTGTTCATCATAAGTTGGATATTTGTCCAACACGACCTCCATTGTATAAAATTGAAGTCCATAGTAGAACATATCAATCGGGTTAAATTCAATCATATTGTCTATGAAAAATTTCTGAGTAAAAATTGATGTACATATAGTGATCCTGATCTTCACATCCAAAATACTGTTCAGCCGATCTCTAGAAATCAATATGTCCCCAAATTAAAGACAAATAATGTTAAATGGAGAGAAAGATATGTATCAGGGAGAACATGGGGCCAATAAAACGCATTAAGGAATGAACTTTCAGGGGAAATACCAAACTAATTTCATGTGACGATGACTCATAAATTAGTTTGGGTAGACACTCCAATTTTTGCCAGTAAAAGGGAAGGCTGTGTTTTAGAATAATATAAGCCGTAAGCTCACCCCGACCAAGTTGAGTACAGTATTTTATTAATTAGTGTATGATGTTGTATTTGAGACTGGAGGAGAAACAAGGGAAATTAGTGAAAAAAATAAATTAACTGAAGAACAAAAAATTACAAAATTATAAAAAAAGAGAGATTAAAAGGAAAATAGGCAAAAATTAAAAATTAATAAAATATATCATTTGAAACTGATGTTGAAGTTGATTATCAATGAAAATTTAAAAAAGTCAACTGGTGCAACAAATAAAGAAAATTTCTGCCTTCTAGGTAAGTAGCTCTCAGAGACTACTTGGTTGAGTACCTGCTTCCATCTTGAGGGTCCGGAGATCGAATTTCCAACATAATAAGTAGAATTTAAAAAAAAAAAACAAAAGGATAACTTTGAATATTTTTGGTTACGGATACAAAAGACAAGTATTCACATAGTAAACGTTACTCTGCAGAAGATTTTCATGTTCACAAAAATGTACACAAGTTCAAGTGAGCCAACCTCAGTGAACACTGGCTAATGGCTACTGTTTACTAAGACTTTTATAACAGGCTTTTCACATGTACACTAGCACATGTATGTAAATAAATATATACTTACCAGTGTTGATTGGCCCTTAATTACTTTTACCTTACTTGTAACAATTGTAACTAGTAAGGCGAGACGAATGCACTTACTACCAATGTGAGGTAATCGGTGATAAGCCAATTAGTCACAGTTTGGTAAATAAGAATTACTTGAAAAGTACAACAAGTAACCTGTAAGTGCATGATTTAACGTGAAAGACACAGGTAATAGCTAACCTTTCTGCAGCACAAATGTCATTGAAGGAACCAAGCCCTAATCCTCCTATAGGATGATATCCCCATAAAGAAATTAATAATTTCATTTGAATTTCTGGAATAAGTCATTGAAAGGTGTGGTTTCTAAGGAGCAAATATGGGATGAGAAAATAGATTGGGCTGTGAGACCACTTAGGAGTGAAAAATAGAAGTTATGAGGTGATTGAAATAAGTTAGGGAGTGAGAAAAAGAAATGAAGAAGCAAGGAGGATGGATGGACAAGAAAGAGTTGAGAAATTGGCCATTTTCCTCGAGCCTTAGATGCCTTAAAAATTCAGCAATTCGTGCACATTTTACAAAATAGCAATTTGTGATACAATTGTAAAAAGTAAGTGATTTTGATACAAGTGTGAATTTTGTAGCACGAGTCATAATCTCCAGACCCCTCTCACCACAAACCACAAATTAAATTACTCAAAAAATTGTTGTTTGAACTAAATAATTAGGTAACTTTATTTTAGAAAAGCCAAAAAATTGAGAAAGTAGTTGAGCTGTGCAAGAAAGTCAACTTGAAAGTACACATGCACCCAATGACATTGTTCCTCTTCGTATTGAAAGTCACTACTCTTTCTTCATTCAAGGGGTATTAAAAAGTAAATTTTTCGGTTGGGTATAGTAAAATGGTTATTTGTGAAACAAAATTACCTACTTCATACACGTCTGTTCCATAATATTGTTTCAAACACCACCTCCTTCCAAGAAAATGAGATGAATAAATATTTTTGGAATTGAAAAACATGAAGCACAAAACCAAGTTTTATGGCGTAGTAGTTATGGTACTGGTTCACTGACTTGAATGTCAGATGTTTGAGTCCCACAATGGAAAAACTTTTACGAAAAAAATATAAAAAATATAAAAAAATAATTGAATAAAATGACGAAGAAGGCTATGTTTAGTAAGTTGGACCATTGTATAAAATGGCGCATGCGCTCAAGGTGATGTATAGGCTAAAGTAAATAAAGATATATAAAGTCTTTACTTTATACATCGGTCTTAAATGGTTCTAAAATTACCTGCTTTATACATTGTCAAAGTGCTATAAAAATTTCATTTATCATCGGGTGTTGCAAAATAGTTATTTGTGATACATGTGTATAAAATAGGCGATTTTAATTCGAGTATGATTTTAGCATTACTTGCCATTGGCTACTGCTGCAAAACACACCAGTATCAATCACCACTATATACACGTGTGTCACACTATTTTTTGCAACACTCTCCGTAAAAAAGAAAAAGAAGAAAAAAAAAAAAAAGAAAAAAAAGAGAAAAATGAATATCTTAGCAAATGGAAAACGTATAAGTGCCAACTATCTTCATTCTTTCAACGAAACCTTGAAGCGTATTGGCTATGGTGCTGGCCTACCAATGCCGAAGTCAGAAGTTTTACAAAAATATAAATTTTAAAACTAAATTAATGAAAGAAAATGATGATGCAGGCTAGGTGCAGTAGTAATACCAGCGTATAAAATGATACTTGCGCCCAAGGTGATATATAAAGTAAATACTTTTTACATAGGTCCTAGATGGTTCTAAAATTGCCTGCTTCATGCATCGTCAAGGTGCGTATAAAATGCAGTTTATAAACAGGTGTTGCAAAAAATTACTTTTAACACTGAAAGGGCCTTGATGTACTTTTTTCCTCTCAGTAATTTTTGATCTCTGTTGAAAAAGATAATTATGAATATTGCGTGGGTATCTAGTGCAGTTCATTTCACACTTTGAACTAAAAGCTATAGTTAATTGGAAAATTGTAGGGCAATTTCACCGTGTAGTAGATGCTATTGGATATTTTCTTCATTAATTTTGTAAATGTAATTTTTGAAATTTGAGTATTGAAAAATATAAAAACAAGATAATAACTTAAACAGGTAAGTAAGTACTTTCTGCTGCATTTTTAACGAATTTTTTCTCACTTTCCTAATTTACAAAAAATGATTAAAATATTAGGCAAGCCCATCAACTTGGAAAAAATTATATTTTTGATCTACGTAATGTTTTTCTGTCAGGACATTGATTATTTATAATATTATACTCATCACAATTGTGTTAGTGTCGCAACAGTACCATGAATATAATTTATTCATGCTGTGAAATGGTGACACCTTAAGGTCATTGTTGAAACATGGTGTTGGCTTGATGAACTCCGACATAACATCTAGTGGAGGTCCTGGTCATTGATTTTATCATCAGAAATTCACACTTGGTGGTGAGTTGATGTGAAGAAGTTAAAACCAACCATTTTGTCTGATCCAATAGTTTTAATTTATAAGGTACCTGTCTACTTACAGACACTTATTTGTTTAATTATTGACGCATAATATTATGTGACTTTCTAATGAATTGAGCTATTAGCACATTTGAGAAAATGTCTAAAATTTTTCAATTATATGAGTATATTAATTTGTTACGCACATTTTGTTTTACATTATAGGCAAGTAAACTAAAGCCCTATTACTCTCCTGTTTCATACTGTGACGTCTAAGTGATAACCTGTACTTCTATAATTTTGGTATGTATTGAATAATTATTACCTATATTAATTATCTATATTCCGCACTTATATGATATGTGGGGACTCACTTGTGAGAGGTTTAGGGGCTTGGACCCCCGATGACAGTTGCCACTGCAAGGCAGGCCAACATTTGTCTCTATGACGTTAAACAAATAAGGTACAATGTACATTCAATTGTAATTACCTGCACATACATTCAAGTAATGTACGAGTACCAAACTGTGACTAATCCGGACAATACGATGATGTCACAATTCCGTACAAAAACTGGCCCGTCATTTCTTATCACCATAAGAAATGATGGAACTGGGCCGTTAACACAAACATATGTAATTACTACATATGTGTGTCAATATGCCTGTAATTAAGCTAGTATATAAATCGTCCAAACTGGCTCTAAAATTGCTAATGTTTGCCCAGGTTTTGGCTTACCCATATGTTTAATATGAAGTGGCTGAACGCGTATAATTTGTAGATTACCCTCTGGTGAGAATATCTTTTCACAACAAGGTATTCTACATAATACATTGAAGTTATTTAGAGACAACAAATGTGTAATTTCTGTGATGTTTCCGGGGCATATTACAATTGTTAGACTTTTTAATTCAGTCTTTAAAATTATGTTAGTTTTATGCACAAATAACTTTTACTTGCATATCACAACTAGTAAAAAGATGATGCAAATGTTCTGTGAAATTTATTGTTACACAAGTGCAACAGTAGTGCTCTGAAACCTATTTATAGTGCGGGATATGTGATAAATATGTCATGCAAATATTGTAACACAGTTTTATTTCATGTTGCAAACATGTGATAAACAAATATTAATTAACCTATCAAACTTTTGATAGGTACTGTACATATCACACATTTGTCTCTTGAATATTGCGTGCTGCATGACATATCTTTGTGGTTCTTCTTAGACATACAGTTATAAATGGAACGAATTTGGGGTTAAAATATTATTAAAATGTGGTAAAACTTTTCTAACAAACACAAGTAAAACCTGTATCATTTCACAAATCAACCGATAATTTTATGATATGATCAGCAGCTAAGACTGAAGCCTCAAGTTTCAGAAAATTTATAATTTCTCATTCTTCACAAACCTGATTTTTGAAAAATTTAGTTCGTTTGAAACAAATTATAATATTGCCAAATTTATTGCATTTATATAACATTAATGGCGGGTATACTTTCATTAGTTATACTTCGGTTAGGTACCTACCATAAATGTTTGTTAAACCAACGGAGCAAAATACAAATTTCATTTTTCACGAACTTCTCCACCCTTTAATCAATATTCTAAAAAGCATATGTATACCAAAACAATGATTTAACATTTTCATTTAGGCTATTTGTTTTTCTTCATCTTTGAGGGGCACTTCCTTTAATAATTTTGTTTTTTCGGTATTGTTTTGATTCCACATTGTGTCTTTGAGAATGGGTTGGTCAAATTCTATAATTATTATATAAAAAAATAAAATTAAAAAACGCAGAGGTCTTATTATTTTTGTCTTGTACACTTTTTCTAATATCCTCTTTGCCTGTTCATAGACCCTTGTTTTTATTAAATCTTCGTAAGTCCTCGTATGTTGTATACCTAAACCTTTTTTCACTTTTTCTTTAGCGCACAGGAAGAGGTTTCATTCTCAAAAGCCCTCATCTTTAGTATACCACATTTTTCAAAACTATTTGAAAACTGAATGAGAAATAATCCAAAACTCTTTACACGGTGAATCATTACAGTTTACCCACAAAGTGGGAGCCTGACATTTTTGAGTATCTGAATTACCTACATGTATTTCACTGCGTTCTATGTTTCTAGCATTAGGCATACATTTTTATTTGAGTTTAATGGTAGTCTACGTGTTAAAAATGATTAAAGTACTCACTCTAATTGGCTGTTATTTTGGATCATATCCCGAATATATATTTGTTGGACCTTTTTAGTATTCAAGTTTATGACTTCAACAGTATTCAATTCGTTATCCATATTTAATTTTTCTGTTGTAATATCTAATTCAGGAAGGTTTCGTAGATTCTCTACGAGTTCAATTTTTTCATGAACTCTAAATATTTCGCTGTCCAACGTTGTTTCCTTTTGAAACACATAGACAACATTCCAATTACTGATCGTTGCAACAAAAAATACTTCTTTATATTCATCGTGATGATAACTTGTTTCAATAGGTCTATGTTGTCCATAACATGGCACCATATTTTGGAGAAATGGACGTTTTAATGTCGCTTTTGTCTTGTATGTTAATGTTATTTTATTGGTACGGCTTAATGGCTCTTCGAGGTGATGGTAAGCCAGTATGTTTAGATGAATCTTCCAGTGATATTTGTAGCTATCAGTTGAAAATAGCCACTCACAAAAATAAGAAACCTTTCCAATTGAAAGCTCAGAAAAATCGCTAGATGTAAATATAACAATATAAGAAAGAAAAGTTAGTAAGTTTATGGATTGAATGGCATAGCTGATGATAAGTCTCAAAAACAGTGAATTCATGAAAATGAGTGGTTATAATTAGTTCTCTTTAAGGTTAAGTTTACTGATAACATTCAATTAAGCCAATTTAATGATAAATGATTTCATTTTTTTTTTCAATTTTATCGTCGTCTCAGGGCTTAAACTTCTTTTTTTTGAGCTCGTTTTATTTTTCGAAACCTCCTCTAAAAATTCAATCATTACAAAACAGTAGCTATCTCCTTAAATAAGAGAATTGTAGCCAAAAATTCGGTTAAAAACGCATATTTTTTGTATATTTTAAATGGGTGGTAAAATTTTAATGGAGTGGGGGTAGCTGGCCTCACTGAACACGGTGTAAAACTTAACGTATTGTTTCTCTAGTTTAATTCTTATGCTCGTTGTAAGAAATTAGGCTTAAAAATGCACTTTTTTTTCAAATCAAGTTTTTCGCTCTAATGATTGTTTCAACTAAAGGTACATTTTTCTCAGCTTTGACTGAACTGATTTTGATGATTTGTTTTTCATTTTGTTCCTTGACGTATTCGCTAAATGTTATCGCCTGCTTTTCTCCATATTGGCTCTTTAAAATTTTTAATGATTTTCTAAACATTAAAAAATGAGGTTGAAAAAGAAGTTTAACAAAAAAGTTTGTGACTAAGAAAGAAAATGTTGCATTTCAAAACTCCGGTATTAAAGTTTTCAATAATGTTACCTTTTACTTCGATAAAAATTTAGCATACCGTTAAATGTACAATTTTTCAAAGAAAAATTGGCTTTTCTAACTGTGTAGAATTCAAGAAAAAATTGAAATTGAAATTTATGGGTTCTATTTTCATTGTCTAGAATTTTTTTTTGTTTTTTCCGAATAATACCGAAAGTACAGTTTTCATTGCCGAATTTTAGTCTTAATAATGCCGAAAAATGCACAGTCCAGTCATGATAATTATACATAATATATATAAAAAATATATTTGTTATATATGTATAAGTAGGGCTGGAGAGAGAAAATCTGGATCCGGGGTCATATACTTAAGAAGCGGTGTTCTAAAACAATTTTTCAGAAGGAACTTTACTTTGTTTCAAAATACTGATGAAACGATGTTGCAAGTGAAACTTGTGAGTGAAAAAAATTGTTAAGGTGTTTTTTTTATTCCAAAACATTCATTTTTATAACAGTTCTTTAATTTTTTTTTTAAATTTCTTGAGAGTCGGTACACTGCATAGCCTCGATTTGGAATACTACTCCATGTATCTTAGAGTATTATAGAAAATAATTAGTGAATTTTTTTTAGCAGGTACCTAGGTATATTGATGGAGCCTTCTCAGAAAGTTCGGGCCGGAGAAACTCCTCATTTTCTCCTCACTCCAGCCCTGATAAGGAAATTTATTTGTTACAATGCTTGATAAGAATAAATAGAAAAATAAAATTAAAATTAAAACAAATCTTACTTGTGATTATTTGGCATTGCATTTAACACATCAGTTACGTAAAATTCTTCCAACTGCCTCTGATGTGGAAGAACCTGCCCATTTATGGTGAAAATCAACAGAAAAACTAGACAAATGGAAATCATATTTTGGTCGTGTTTGTGAATGATTTTAGATTTTCCTTTTAACGAACAAATAGAAACTGTCATTTATTTCTCAAAGTTTTGGTGCATGATTTTATAAGTTAAGTGTAACCTCAAAAACATAAAACAGTGTTGAATTCTTATACTTGAGAAAATATTGAAGATGACGTACACAAATTACCAACATTTTTCAACACACCTACACATTAGGTAGTTAGTTAAGAGTTTGGTTTTAAAATAATATGGCTTTTTTAATTTGTATTAGGTACTAAGGTAATTTTTGAAGGTTTTGAAAAAATGGGGATCCTACACTACTAGGATTTTACAAAAGAACTTCTTCATCTGAGATAAGTCCTATCGATAAATATTTTTTCTGGTAATTGTTATTAAAACGAATTATTTCTTCCGTGTCTTTCTCATTCCCGGCAGGGCGTAATGGTTGGGATTCACTGTTTTCCAAGAGGTCTTTCTTTTGAATTTGGTCTAATATTGACATTCTGACTAAAGACGTGATAGTATATTTGCACGAATTGATTATGAGCATAATAAATTTGGTTTATCCAGTCTGATTCAACTCAACCACTAAATTTTCCACCAAATAGTCTTTAATTTATCTTTCCGTGTCTCTCGACTTAACAGCTGAATAGAAAATAATTGTAGACTAGAAAAAAATCATAAAAATAATTGTAATTTATAAAAAGGAGTTCATCTCCAATATAACGATTGTGTGAACAATTAATTCACCCCATCTCCTACACCAATGGTAATAAATTGTATGGATGCCAATAACCGAGCTGCATCCGCGAAATATCGTGTACCTATGATAACCAGTAGACATTTGTCTTACCTATCATCACTATTGGACATGTGTGTGTCCATCACGAACTAGTTCATTCAAACAAGTACTTCCAATGAGCCAGTAAAACTAGTTCGTGAATAAAATTATAATATAACAAAGCAAAACAAAAAAACTAAATACCCTAGATAGAGAAAAATAAAACCTTTTTAAAATTTCGCAAACGATATCTGGAGAAAGGAATTAATAAAGTTAACGCTGATCAGAAACCTTTGTCACAAAATTAGATGGATTTTACATTTAACCCTACATGATGAAGAAGAAGAGCACCGACTTTGCTCTTTCCAGTTCTTATATTATCAATTATTTTAAACTCGATAGGTGTCGAAATCAGATATTGTCTGTGTGTCTGTAGGTTCAAACATAGTTTCCAAATACCTATTATTCTGTGTACTGTTTAGTATACATAAACGGCACACATGATAAGAAAATAGCCTAAATGATAACTTTGGTAAAAACGAATTTTTACGATATGCTTTTACAAGTGAATAACACTTTCTACTAAAGTCCAATACACGAAAATATTGTGGGGTCTATTCTTAATTCACAACCAATAAATAATAAAAATTCGTCATATTATCAAAATTAAACCATTGGGTTCCATTCAAACTAATTAGATTTAATTCCTCAATTTATTCTCATGTTTTCCTACAGTCATCTTTGTAAATTAGGATTACAGTTTAAAGATATAACAAATACAAAAACGGAATTCAATGATGAATATACCAAATAAAATGACCTGGAAGAAACCTGATCTTCTTTATAAAAATCTGGTGGTGTGATGGAGCTTACTCCATTTCTAACCAGCCAACTAATCGGTATGTTTTTCATTCACGTCACCAATATTATAAAATGATACAAGATTAATTAAAAGTTATTCAATTTCGGAAATTTGATTTTTTCTTCTTGTGTTTTCTATTATCATTCACTACAATCGCGATATCAAACCAGAAGATTAAGAGGTAAAAACATATTTCTAATTAACATAGGATAATCATGGCTACTAAGATCAACTCATCAACAGATTCTTAACATCAAGTGTGTAAAACATTAAAATATGTGGTCGGAACATTGGTAACTATAATGATTAAGTTCATTTATTATTCAAACTGTAAAGGAAGATTGTTCACTCTCAAACTAAAGGCTTTTGAACAACAGTTATGGGAAATTGTGTGAGATACAATGAGTCAAGACCTTATGGTTCTATGTAATATGTAGGCAAGCTTGTTTCACATTGTTTACTCCTTCTAATGTAAGACATTAGTATTTCTTGTAAACTGCCATCTTGGCTGTCCTTAAAAATTTCATCTTTTGATTATTTATATTTTCTAATTAACTTTTTCAAATAATCCACAGACAATCATTTTCGGACGTCACATAATTATTATAGCGACCATGACAGGACATAGAGCCTTGTCTTTAGGTTCAGTGACTTTGCACGCAATCAAAAACTTTATCCACACAGCAAACAAAACATTTTTTTGTTAAAATTAGAAAATAGCAATAGACAATATTAGAAATTATACACAAACCACCTTTTGGAAACCATTCTTAACAAAACAAAAACACAATGAAATTTACAATAGGCACATTTAACCATTAAAATTGAATAGTAATTAGATAAAAAATTCATAAAATATTAAAAATTTAATCATTTTAAATTACATGATTTTTAGAACCCAGCATTAAAACAGTCTGAGTAGCAGATTAACAAGGAATATCTTTTTTTTTATGAGAATTTCAACCCATCTAATTAGTTGATACTCTGTTTCCAGTTAGATCCAGAGGAAGAAGGATGGATGTAATTAATCCAATATCTTCTTTCTCCTTAAAAACTTATTTTGTTTTTTGATTCTTTTTATCGGAAACCAGAAAATAAAGAATCTGGAGACCATTTCAGGCAGTATACTGCATTGCCAATCTATTGTTATTTGGGCTCATGACCATATTTAAAATGTGACAGGTTGTTTCCCTCACATCTATCATGTCTTAGATGTTATGATTTTCTATCTCTGACCTCAATCTACAGTCTGTACAAGCCCTCAGAGCAAAGAAATTTTAAAATTAAAAAAATAATCTAGTCAAAGTAAATACAATAACAACATCGTGAGCAAGAATTTAGTTATAAAAAAGGACAAAGCTCATATTTAAGATCTTAAAATCCACTCACAATTAAATGAGAATGATAGAGAAATAAAAGAAATAAAAGAAGAAAATGAACAATTTTTATCTATCCTCTCTCAATAATGTAACGCTTACAATAAATTTCAAAGATGCAAAACTATCAAAGTAGAATTTTGATGTTAAAACCGAACTATACACCCAGTTTGATCTTACATAATATGAAAGTAGAACTATTATTAATTGTAAAAAATTGATTCGGAAATGTAATCTACTCAAACTATTAAAATGTATTGTTAATTTGATTAATTACATATATGTAAATATTCAGTTATAGAATTCCAATAGTCATTCCTAAAAAAAGAGAACTTTGAATCAACTAAGACCAAGTCAATTTATAAAACCTCTGAGCTTCTTGAAAACCTCAATATTTATGGTGGTTATTATAATTCAACAAGTTAAGATATCCCAACCCTGACAAAGTAGTAATTGAGTTTATTAAAATCTATTTACAGGGATTGTTCACCATAATTAAAAACAATCATGGATAAAGAAAGAGATCATTTCCCACAACAAGGTGGTAAGAAATTATAAAATATCCCCCAAAGTAAATTATTAGATTTTCCCATGAGAGACTAAATAATAAGTAATAAATAATCTTCCCCCATAATTTTATTTAGATCCTCCAAATCCCAAAAAGAACGAAGATAAAACTTTTGAGGAATTAGAGGAACTAGAAAAAGAAAGACAGGAGAAATTATTAACAATTAGGAAGAAACAAGAAAAAGAACAAGATCAACTTTTTTTAAATCTAGGAGGAGAGTCACCAGTAAGTGGTGATGAAGAAAAAGTAAGTCCCACAAGGAAGAAAGTCGAGATATTAATGAATGAAGTTCCGGAAGATATTGATCCACTAATATTTTATAAAGGATTAGCAGACATAAGCCTCAAATGCCAATTTGAACTGTAACAAAGAATTATGAGTTTAGAACTGTAAAAGGATCAATTAATAAAGGGAATTAAAATTAGAAATACAGAATCAGAACATCGAAATTCTGATGCTTCTCACAGCAGTGTTGGTTGATAAAACAGATTTACAAAAGTATGACATACAGCAGATCAGAGTAGACTTGGTGGAACATATGGAAGTTTAGCAAAAAGAAATGAGCACCTAGGGCCCGCCAGTTCTACGATTAGACAATCAGCTATTAGAAATATTCAACCATTCTTTTCCAAATACACAGTTGGACAAAACAATAATACACCTACGTTACCAACTGAAGAATATTTAGCTCGTATGGTAGTTGCATTTGAGAAATCTTGGAATGATAAGGAAGAAATACTTCGGGATATAACTTCTCATATAGAAGAAATCATGAGTAATTGTCATTTAACTGATTATCAGACCTTGTGATCAAACTTTGGTGAGATCAATGCAGAGAAGATCCGTATCAGAGTATCAAATAATCTTAGAAAAGCTAAACAATAGATCAAAGCATTCATTCTTTGCAGATAAGAAGAATAATCCCAATGTTTCCAAGACTGATATATTAAGACCCCTACAATCTCTTAAGGAATCTCAAGTTGTAGTACAAGAGAAACCTGGAGATAAAATTTTCAATCCTATCAAACTCCCAAAGTATACAGGGAAAAGAGACTACAGATCTCCAATAGGATTTATTAGAGCATTCGAAAGGTGTAACTCTAACATTTATGATGATAATAGGAAAGGTAGTATTTTCAGTGAATATTTTGATCCAGCTAGTTCTCTAAATTCTGAAATCTATTCTAGGGGCTGGTCCTACTCATGGTATAAAAACCACTTCCTTCAGCTATACTGGACAGATTCTTGCAAACAAGTTGAGATCTGAGCAATACATGACAGCTATTACAATCCAAACAAGTACAAACACATATTTACATACATCCTCCAGGCTTTTAGCAGATTACTGGAGTGTGAAGAAAAAACTTAATGTATCTTCCATACCTTAAGCATAAAGATCTGTGAATGGTATCTGACACAGTTGAAACAGAAACACTTCAAGATTTTTGAGATGTTGTAAGCTAAATTGGAGGAAATAGAAAATCAATTTGACTCTCCAGTTACATCACTTCCTGATCCACTAAGAAGAAGAGCACCTCTAATGAATCATCCTCAGCAACAACAATAACAAACACCTCTGGTCCTCAGTATAACTCTGAGTCAAGCTCAAAATCAGACATCTATACCATCACCACCAACAGGAAGCCAGTTATCATGAGAAGACATATTTGACTATGCTTGATAGGCCAATGATCTTTCAGAAAACAAGTGATGAGGGAAATTGACTATCAGCTTAAGAATAAAAGGCTGGAAGAACAGAAAGCATTGATGGTGACAAACATTCAACCAAGATTTGCTCTAAGGAGTGAATATATAATTTCAAAACTGAAAGATTACGTAGTATTTGGAGAATTGATGATCATGAGCTGGTTGGGAAAAAGTCCATAATTGAACACTCATAATCTTCCACCTGAAAAGTTAACATCAATGGAAAAACTAACAACCCTGAACCAGTTGATCAAAATTATAATCAAAAAGAATTTGTCCGAAAATGACAAGATTATAATCAGTTTAGTAAATCACTAGTAATAAATAGAAGTTTCGAAATCCAAGTATTTGCAAAGACATTAAAAGACCTAGCCTCCTACTTGTTAAATGGTCAACAAATACTAACAGCAGTATTTGCAACAATACCATCAGATCCACCCAGAATGACTGACACCCTTGACATGAACAGACTGAACGGTGTGAATAATAGAATATGAAATCTAGTAAAAAGGTTTACTGACATTTTTGCGTTGAACTTAGAAAAGATGTTCATGCTGAACCACCTGAAGAAAAGATTAGTATCAATGCAGGATCCATCCAATGATATCCAGTTCAATAGGAAAATAGTAGTGTTGAACTATCATTACTCCAGAAAAGAGGCGATTGATATTAATCGAGTAATGTCACACATAGTAACATCAATCATAGAAGCTCCAGATAAAGAAAAAGTCAGAGAACATTTCATGACAGCTGATCTGCCTGATGACTATTTGGTACTAGATTTTGATTTAGAGGGTGAGAAAAATGTAGAAAGTGAGTTTGAGATGAACCTAGGCACTGTATGTCTCTGCATAATAGATGACGTAGAATCAGGAGATGAAAACACAGACATTAATGCCTATAATGAAAAACATTCATTCATCCATGCCTATCTCATTCCTGCAATAATAGGCAAAAATAGAAATACTTACAATATTTTTATTGATCAAGAGTCACCATATTTTTTTGTAACAATCTCTAAAAAACATTAATGAAAGATAATCAAGATTTTAAATTAAAACGACTAAAAGTACCATATCAAAATGTGAGTATTGCTGCAGGTCATCAGAAGATTAAAATCTCAGGCAACATCGATATCCCTTTTACAATTGCAACAGAAGATGGGTGAGAAGCCACATACATGGGCATATTCAGGATTTATCAAGATTTAAATGCGACATTATTACTTGGAAGAGAACTTCTAGAATGATCAGACATGAGTCTATATAGTATTTCCTGGGAATTACACTGTAAAGGTCCAGATAATCCTGAAACTCTCTTCATTGTCAAAGGTTAGAAATGTGGAATGTCACCAGATCTTATCTTTCCAAAAATGTCATCACCTCCTGTTTTCTCAATCATAGCTACAAATTCAATACCTGATAAACTGAGAGGAGAAACATTAGAAAAATGTGAAGGTGTGGAAATTGCAGATGAATTTTGTAAAGAACAGGCAGATACTTCATTTGCATTACATGAAGCATTTGCTGATAAAATAGGAAATTTCAATCCTAGATGAGTTGATCATAAAATGAATGATCAAACTATTCTGCATACTGAAGAGAGTTTTACCACAAGTTAGAAGAGCAAGAATAAAAGAAATAATAGATTTCTGTCATACAAATTATGTAATTTCCAAAGAGGCTTGTGAATATTTATCCCCTCTCACCATTGCAGTGAAAGATAATGGTGATCTTCGAGTTTGTCCAGATTTGAGAGAGATCAATGAACATAATATGGTACCAGAAGAGATTGCATTCCTCCAATTGATAAGATTAAAACACAGTTTGAGGGGGCAAGCTTATTTGCAAAAATAGACATAGATAATGGATTCTTACAGGTACCTCAAACAAAACACTCACAAAAATATAATCAATTTCTATTTGAAGGTAAACCACATGTAATGAACCAAATCACTTTTGGTCTTAAAGATTCCATGCAAGCCTTTATCACGATACTCCGAATAGTTCTAAGTAGCCTAAAACATTTTGTAGCAGTATATGTCAATGATCTACTGATCTTCTTGAAAAATCCAAAAGAGCACTCGAGATATGTCAAATTAGTGATTAAACACTTGATGAAATACAGTCTCATCATAAATCTCCAGAAATATTCACTGTTTGTCAATCATTCTAGATTTTTTGGTTTTCTCAAAGACTTCTTAGGAGTAAGGCCAGATCCAGAAAGAGCCAAATCAATATATAAAATTCAGAGGCCTATCTAGATGAACGAAGTATAATCTTTCTTAGAAATAATGAATTATTATCGAGCCCATATTGTCTCCTGTGCCAAAATAGCAGCTCCGTTATACGAATTACTGAGACAAAACATTACATTCAAATGGGAAAACAAACAACAAGCGAGCTTCAATAAAATTAAAGTAGAGATGGCAAAGTGTATACTACAAAATTGTCCCAACTGGACCTTACCATTCACAATCTTCACAGATAAATAGGATGTTGCAATTGCTGGCTTAATAGTATAATTTGATCCAGAAAACAGCATACCCCAAGTAATCTCTGTAGTCAGCCATCTATTGAAGAAAAATGAAAGTAATTACTTTACATTTGAAAAAGAATTGTTAGCAATCATTTACACAATAAGAAAAAATGAGTATATTCTAGTATATTGCAAAATTTATATAAAATGTGACCACGAGGCTTTAACATACTTGTTGAGATTAGAAGATAAAGTAAATCAAAGAGTTAGCCAATGGAGAACCTACTTGTTTAACTTCAAAATTGACTCCATTAGTCACATACCGGAAAAAGCTAATATTGTTACCAATTCATTAAGTAGACTCAGAACATTACCAGAAATTGTTGAGCTGCAAGATATTGCAAAAACTGTTGTCCTCATGATTGCTACATCTGAAATGAAAATCTCAATAAACTATATCTTAAATAAAATACCTGAACTACAGAAGAAAGACGAAGAGATCTCCTCACTGATCATGAAATGATCACCTTAAGTGAAAATTTTCAAAGATACAGCTTACTGCATCTCCAAACATGGTATATGTAAACTGTTAATTTAATTTTCACTCCAAATACCAATAATTGAGCTCCTCCATGACCAATATGTACATCTTGGAATAAAAAAGACATTCAATATAGTTCATCGACATTACAATTGGCCCAGTTCAAAATCAAATGTAGAACAATATTGAGCAGCTTGCAAAATTTGAAAATGAGCTAAACACTCGAACCAACAACTAGCTTCCAAATTCAAATCAGTTTTCACAGAAAAACCAATGGAAACACTCTCGATCAATCTCTATAGTCCATTACCAAATTCTCCACTTGGCCTAAACAAAATAGTAGTAATGATGGATATTTTCACAAAATATACCTATTAAACTCTACCCGATGAGAAAAACTTCCACAATTGTTTGTATCAGTAAAGTCAAAAGATTTATGGAAGAATTTGGTGAACCAAAAACACTACTTACCAATAATGAACCACAATTCACGTTAGGAGACTGGATCAACAGATGGGAAGATGTATGGATCGAGTGTAGATTTAATTCTTCTTATACTCCATCATCAAATCCATTTAAAATCCACATGCGAATCAACGGTGATTGTCTTCGAGTCAACATTCTCATTGGTATTAGTTCATAAAGGACATTAAAAGGCACTTAAACAAAACAGAATATGGTACAACCAAGTTTCCACCAATAACCCTGATAATGAAAATTAAGTTCAATAAAAGACTAAAAAAGAAAACAGTCATGATGTAAAATACCAAGAGATACTTGAACAAGCCCTTGAAAACACAAGAAGCACAGTGGAAATCCAAAGACAGACAATAAAAATAAAAGGGTAACTGAAATTGAACTTGGAGATATGGTATACATAAAAAATCACTCACTTTCAGACAGAACACAGGAAAGATCTAGGAAACTTACAGTAAACTACATTGGTCCCTGTAAAGTATAATCAAAAAGAAAGGATCCAACAGGTATATATTGTGCACACCTGATGGAAAAGTCTATCAATGCGGTATTTGAGATCTCAAATAGTGAAACCAATCAACTCCACTCATAAATTCAGTATCTGTAACATAAAAAATCAGCAAATACTTATAGAATCTCAATTGTTGCTAAATACTCAAATTCTTGTTTATGTTCACAATGAACATATTGAATCAAACAACAACAAAAACAGTTCCATTATCTCACCAATATTTCACAAAAATAAACAAATTCTGAACCAATGAGAAGTGGAATCATAGTCACATTAAGAAAAAGAACTAGATCATAAGCTAAAAGCCTAACCCAGGTAACCTCAAACTATACTTTTAAATAATCAGCAGATCATGAAAAATTGTGAATTCTACAAGTATTCTTGAATGTTTCAGGCAGTGTTAATAAGTAAAATATTTTTCCTAATTAAAATAGTGAGTAAAAAGATCAAAAATAATCATTATCAAGTAAGTAGACACTGCCTTCAATAATTCATTAATCATACGAGAAATCAAACGAATTCTTAATTTCCATCTAGAAAAAATATTGAAAAACACTGCGTGTCGAATAAAAATCAATTTTTTTTGTGAAAATTTTTCCCCATTTCAATAAAAAGTAAGTAATAATTCAAAGTATTTTGAGGAGGCAGTGAGTTATGGTAAATAATCCAATCAACTATTGATCCAAATAAACATTGCCATCAACAACAATCTCGGTCAAACACAAAAAATATCTTCTGATAGGAATAACAAATTATGAAAAACACTTCTGTTAGAAAATTCAGTAAAACTGGATTTCCAAAAATTGATAAAAGGAAAATAATAAGAAAAATTATGTTAAAAAAAAACAAAGAACCACAATTACCTGGAAATGTAAATTAAAAACCAGTGGAAAAAGAACTAAGATTGGTTGCCGAAAAACAAGCACAAATAGAATCTGTTTCCCCTGGAAACATACTGGGGGAGAGTAGTGTGGCAACTTCCTACCAGTGGTGACAAGTGTGCTTACACATTCGCTGGTAGGTTATGTCACCTGTCCCCACATTATGTAGGGCAAACACACTTTTGGTTCACACATTGGTAGCTCACCATTACCAATCTAATTTTAATACTGATCTAGGCTCACACGCACACCAGATCAATTGGTAGTTGTATGCATGTGCTTACTGTGGTTTCTTACATGGTACATGAAACATTTTTCATTATGTTCATTTTTAACTTACGACAAATATGTGCACACACTTACATCATAAAAACTAACGGCTACAAATAGGTATCCATTCAGAATCGGATAATATTATAGTTTCAAAATGGTTTAAAAGTTCTTGTAACTTTTTATTTTGTACAATTTCTTCAATAGGGAATGCATTGATTTGAAAGAAAGTATGTTTTGTGCGTAAAGTTATTTCAAAAAGTTCTGCTAATACACCAATTTTATTTCCATAATTATCAAGCTTAAGAACCCATCTTTGTGTTTGAATAACACATTTAATTTGAATTTTTACAACTTTTTATGTAAAACCTCTTTTTTTATAATATCTGTAACTACAGGTAGAAATGATTCTAAATTTGAAATTAGAAATTGCGTATTAATTTTTGGAGTGTCCTCTTGTTTTTTCTCCACAACCAGGTATATAGAAAATTTTTTTCTCCTTGCACTTCTCCCCCTGAAAATATAATTATTTTCATGACACAAACTATTTATCATTCATCATTACTCGTGAATGTATTAATGTGTTCTCATGCACACGTAATTGAGAGAGAGTAAAATATTTTGAAGAACAAATATCACAATCATTTTACAGGCTTGGACCCATTGTTAATAGACAAGGCTGCGGATCATTTCCTTAGCCTAAATAATTAGTGCATCGCACTTGAAAAATACGCACATCATCTATATGAAAATATAGACAACGGCAGTTATGTGAATACTTACACACTGCCTATGGCAACTGGGGACCTCATAGTTTTATTAAGCTCATACTTTTGAGATTTATATGCCCGAAAATAAAATCAGATTTTAATAATTGAACTTGTGCATGTCTTAACTGCCAAAAATCAAAAATTGGAAGACGAAATCTGAACTTACAAAATTCAGACAGACTGATCAATTTAAACATACCAATATAACCTTTGTGGATCCATTAAAAATTTTCCATTGATAAGAAACATCCAAAAATCAAATTTAAAATTCTTCCGTAACTGTGATTTGAACCCAAGACATCAAGTTAGAAATTATGAGAATAAATTAGGAAAATAAAATTAGTTATTGAAAATAAAATAAATAAATCCAAATGTACTTTACAAAAATAAAAATCAGCTGTCCTAACCAAAGGAAAATCTCAGTGCAACAAAAAAATTTCTTATCTCATACACGCCAAAACTCCATATCAGGAATAACAAATATCTAATCTGCAAAAATAGTAATTGTGACATGTTACTTTTCCCATTGGGGCTATAGAATGACACACATAATATGACAAATACTAGATGAAATTTCATAATTGTGTCACTACAAAGTAACACAAGTGTTATCTCGTTTTTGATAACAATAGAATTGCGTCACATTGATGTCACAAAATGCGTTATTTTTTCCAGGCACATTTGTGTCATACTTTGCAGATCAGTGTGGTATGCCAAATGGGGTGACCTCATGTCACCACAACCAAGATCATATGACACACACAAAATCACACTGAAACTTACCAAATGTAAAACATACAATCCAAACGACATAACTTACCGGTAGTCCAATTTGTTCAGATCATGCAGTATGTGGATAGCCAGCCATAATTCGGACTTGTATCACCAAGACCTCCGTTTTTAGCAAATATGTATGGATTTTAAATTACGAACCGGAAACGGCTATCTACCAGAATGGTTCACCTCATCATGGAAACACATCTTCAATCAAACCATATCTCTCATCCCAAAATATACCCCCATTACCTCTCTAGCAGAAGAACATGATAATAAATAAAAAGTTCATGTTCAAATCAAAATCCGGCGTATAATGAAATAAAAACATATATACAATAAAATAATATTAACGTACCATGATACGCCGTTAGATACAATTTGGAGAAATAAAAATCTTCTTCACCGGACATCAAGTGAAAACGTGGACATCGTGAGAAGATTTGACAAAGAGCAAAGTTATTGCAATAAAGCGGCAAGAACGAGAGATAGCATAAGAGACAAAAATAAGAGTGTAGTTTCGTCTACATTTGAATGAGACAAAGAAAATTTCAACTCAATCAAAGGTAGGGGAAATTAACCGGCTGATAAATTTTGTCCGCTTTCTTATCAAGATAAGAAAGAGGAGAAATCAATCAGCCTTCGAAAAACATATTAAACCTGGTGAAAACCAACCGTGGTAGGTTTTCATCGTGTATCCGGACTGGAAATATCAAGTATACTTCATCAGGTAATCATACATCATTGCAATGAACTCTCGTAAATATTTATTTTCTATGTAATTTAAGTTCATGTAATTGCATTTGTAATAAATGAAATATGAGAAAGCAATATTGCAAATAATTGTCCCAATATTGCAAAGTGGGGTATCAAAATACTCGTTTCAATGCACTGATATCAATTGTAAAGAAATTGTTGCTATAAAAACTGGACCAAACTAAATCTTGTACACTGAAAGACTGATCATTTCTTTCGTCAACAGTTCTTCTTTTCACTGTATTTTTTTATTCTTAAAAGTATTCTCACTTTTTGCTTTTGTGTTTTGCTCATATCTTGTCTATACATACATTTGCAATTTTTATATTTTTGCAATTCATTTTGCATTTCATTTTCTCAAAACAATATGTCTTCAAATCCCACAAAAATCAAAACCCTTGAAAATTCCAAACAATTATTCAACCATGAGGAAATGCTCCTCCTAGAAGAGTTTGAATGGAACAAAACAGTGCATGAATCAATGCTTCCTACCATCCAAACCAATCTGGCAAATGCCCCATCATAAAAACCTAATGTCAGCACAATTGTACAAGAAATGACACAGCAAATTCCTTGCATCATTCCTATTGGCCAAGATACATTTGCTGGCCAATTATCCAAATTCACCCCTATGAAAGTTGAATAAGCAAGGAGTTTCATCTAGCCAATAAACTACAAAAAAATGTCCACCTATTTGAGAATCCATATTTTCTCTTTTGTCTTGATACATACTCTACAATTTAACTCTTGAACCAACAACATTCAGTCAAAAAAGAATCATCAGTTTAAAAAGAGAGGTGCCAGATCCAGAGACTTCTACCAACAGAAACAACTCCTGAATTATTATACAGGTACATTTATTGGCCATACCCTAGGCCAAGCTTTGAGTGATATCCTCTTTGGAGGGAATAACAATACTAGACAGCCTACAGTAAGAGAACATCCTTCAGTCCCTCAGTCCCACAATAAGATGGTGACTAAGTTTTTACATTGTAAAAACTAGGAGGGAGTGGCCATGGGGACCAAGACTCCCCATCTCAGTGGCCTAAATAATAAGTAAATCGCACTTAAAAAATACACACGTCATCTATACAAAAATATAAATAATGGCTGTTATATAATTATTTATACACTGCCTACACCAACTTGCAGTATGTATGTATTTATGAACTGCCAGATAAATTACATGATATGTGGACCTATGTTTATGAAACAGGACAATATTCACTCACCCAGCAATTTCATGCTGACAAGTGACATAGGCACCTATTAAATGGGCTGCTACACATACCTCAAAGTGAGAGTTCCAGAACACATAGAAAAACCTTCTGATATATGTATGGGCTGCGGGTATCTTACAATTTATTATTATTAGGTATTTTTTTAATTCTTGAATATTACAGTAACTTTTTCTATGATTGATTGATAAACTCAAAACAATTAGACTAAGTTCCAATCAATGTTTAATGACTTCAGTTACAGATTCTAATGTAACAAAATACGTAGGTATCATAATAACAGTTGCATACTCGCCTATTGAGCCCCTCAACAGTTAATGGTTACAAAAGACTGTATAACTGTAATAGTTACCAGACATGGTTATTAAAGAAGATGACCATTTAAAGGTTTTTCTTAAAGTGAAGTTTTCTATTTCATTTACTTTAATTATATTAACATTGGATTTGTGAGTGGATGAATACAAAGTTGTAGTGAAGGATGAATGATGTCATGATTGATCAATGGGATGATTGATTATCCTCCCACCAATTATATGGCTTGGTCAAAATAGTTCTTCTAGAAGATTTGAAAAAATTCTGGAACGTATAAGTACCTATAGTTTTAGTTGATAAATACGTTCTCTCTTTTAATCGTAGTGTGTCATCGCATTTGGCAGTCAAATGAAGACTATGACAAGTGGGTACATGCATGTGAGAGTGAGAGAGCTATATTGGCTGCTGAAATAATATTCCTGTATTCTGTTTGCTGCGTTTCATCATCATATAGTTGTAAGGGTGAATGATAACTGACTGATGTGACGATAATTATATGAATATGATTGTTAATGAGTAGAAATATATGGTGACATTGAAATTTTTAATTTTCTAAATTATCTGAGGGTAGGTATACGAGACTGTAATAAGATTTTCATTATTTCAAAGGTAGTTTTCAAATTTAATTATAACAGTATGTACTAAGTACTTGACCTGTTTATGAAAAAAAAAGTGGTGTAAGTAATTAGGCAGGTACCTAACAATTATAAATTTTTGGGAATATACTGGTACTTTAAGACTGAAGAGGAATTTCTTTTGGGGGGTTGGTGGGAGAAGGAAGGGAGCATTGGTAGGTTATGTAATTTTATGTAATTGAAATAGGCCTTTTTAAGCAATATTTCTACCTGTGCCATTTTCCTTCATAATTCTTGTTCTCTTTTCTGTTGTTAATTTTCTGAACGATGTTATTATTAAAATGTGTGCCATATCACACCAAATAATTTTTGGAGATCCATGTATCATAATAACTTATTTTAGGAATTTTGTTACTCTGTTAGCATTTTTTTACTAGAGAGGTTGGATATTACAGAAGTTTGAACTTTTGTTCACATCTACAAAGGTATGACTTCTTCCAAAATTATAGTCAAATTTCCATATAATAGAATGGATCAATAATTTTGGACGGGAACAGTTTCAATTTTCAGAATGGTGGTGTAATATTTTAACGTATTAAGTTATACCTACATAGCAAACAGAAAGCAGCAACAGTATCTTTAAACCAGTGTAAACAAAAATGTATATGTATATACCTCTATACACCGCATCAAAATTCTGTTTTCAACCAAATTTCTGGGAACATCAAACAACAAAAACAAAATATTTTGTTTAATTTTTTGCTCTGGAATATAGAGACCAATACTTCCTTTGGGTGTAGGACCATTTTTCATATTTTTACTTATAATAATTATTATTTAATGCAGTCAGCTGATGAAGTTTTCTATTGGTTACGTAAGCACCGCCTTAGACGTTCACTACAAGATCTTAATTATGTATTTTTACACATTTTCCGCCAATTTGGGAATGAAATATATTTTGACTTTATTTTTTCAATCGTCTTGTTTCTTCCAAAATGTCATCCTATTCAAGAGTTATTTTATATTATCTTTAAAATATTGATAGAATTAATGTTTTTGGTGTAATGTGTGTAACTGATTTAAATTATTTTTATCATTTATAATTGTATAAATAATTCCATTTTCATCTAAACAAATATTAATGCAATTTAGAATAAATTTTTTTGCATTGGCATCACAAGATTTTATTATTTATTTTATATAGTTTTAGAATCTCATAGGTATGTACTGATATTATATTTTCCCAGTAATCATCATGGAGTTATATTTATTTTAACACAGGGCTGGTTTTTCAATCATTAGTTAAGTAATTTAATTGTCCAATAGCGATAAAATCCTATTCAGCTATTATTCTCCACAATTCCAAAACAAACAAAGTATGTTTCCAAATGGCAATCCTAATAATAAAAATGAAATTAGGTAAATACATCTAATTAATTACACTTCAGTTTGATAGAACCACATCAACTTACACTGGAAGCAGTATTCCACAAATGTAAGAAAGTTATTCGATTTTTCAGAAAGTTTTACTTGAATAGGTGCCTACTCATGAATTAGCACTACCAATGTTGGTTGGTGTAAGTTAGTTCAGTTATATAAAACAGAGTTTAAATGAGGTTTAAAAGGTGGTATAAAAGATGTGGCGATTTGATGATACAGGAAAAGTGTACCTGCTTTCTTTGTATAAACAAAAAAAAAAACAAAAAAAAAACAAGAGAAAGCATATTTGGTTTATGGAATATATTTTATTAAAATGTGCAATTTTGAGACGCCATACTCCAATCTAAGGGGAAATATAGGTACTACTTTTCACCAAATTTCAAATAAAAATTCATAAATTTGGGCCCAGTAAATAAAAATACTTGACATTGCAGAGATAAAGTGCTTTAAAATTTTCAAAATTGTGTCCTACCACATTTTAAGCTACATATTTCAAACAAAAATTTAAAAGTTTCTAGAATAAATTCAAATTTTCAGAATATTTTTTAATATCTTTAAAAGTGGTACGTCATGTCAAAAATTGTGAAAAACGCCTTTTTTAAACTTTTTTTTATCAAATCTCCATGGAAAAAAAATGAAGCATGGCAACAATGTGTTTATATTATGGTACAATCAGAAAAATTAAAACTTCTATACGTATATATGTGTGTAATATCATTGCACGCCCATAAATACACACCCAACAAATTATTGAATCTAAAAATGTAGGTAGTCTAAATAAGAACACAGCTTCTCCAGAAACATATCAAACTATATAGGTATCACGTAATAATTTACAAATAGTTGGTTCTACTCCCATTGTGAGGCTAATTCCAATTTGACACCATAGGTCAATATTGTCAGTTATTGACATTTTTGAGTAGCCAAACAACACAATATTTTAACTTATCCTTCAATTCATTGTGACTTAAACAGGCATAGATCTCTCGGCAATGTCCTTCACCATAAATACATTCAAAACAAATAGAACGATTCTTCAATCTTACACTCTGAAGAACCAACTAAATTTGCAGCTATCTACAATTCAATATAATCAGTTATAAATTAATTTGGAACATAGAACGAGCTAAAGTTGTATGTAGTCTACATAATTAAGGGAAAGGTGTAAGAGTACACATGTGGGTAAAAGTACGCATTTCAGTTACTATACTCTCTGGTTGCACTAATTTGAAATATGTCAAATTTTTAATGAACAGGCTCATATACAGACCTCATGTAGGTACTAAATACCATGACATAAGTTGGCTGTTTATTTGTAATATGATAATAACTCTTTTTGTGTAATTTCTAAACTATTTTCTGTCATAACATTGAAATACATAATACAATTTTTTTTTTTCGTATGGACATTAGAAAATGAATAGCATTTATTTTGCAAGTATCTAGAAGTATACACAGGAAAAATTTTTGAAAAAATTACAACGTATATTTTTTAGTGACTTTAAAAGAAATCAGTGTTAGTCAGCTAACAGTACCTACACACCTAGCCAAAAGGTAGGATATCAATGCTCAAAACATGATATTTTGGGAGAAAAAAGAAGGGGAATATAAAAAGTAGTTTATTGAACAAAGATATTTTCATATATCTTGCTAATGAAGAAAATTTCTGAGCAAGAGGAAAAATCAGAAACTATAGTGCTCTGTTGGTGGAAACGTGGTTTGAATATTCGGAATCACATAATCAGAAAGATAAATTTTTACCAGTCTTTTTTAAATTTACAATTCAAATTAAAAGAAAAAGTTAAACGCATACTCTTAACTGCCTTGGCGGGTAAGAGTACTCACTTGGGGTTCTAAAAGTACGCATTTTAAAAAACACCAAAAGCAACTGAAATTTAAAAAAATTTTATGGTATAAAATCAATGTTGAAATATTGTCATTTTTTTGGTAAAACCTGAGTATTAAAAATCAAGTTACTGAACTCAAACCATCAAGAAACTGTAGCTAATAAAAGAGAGTATTTCACTGTTAAATTTTCGAAGGGGGATATCAGGGTCTACAGGGTTGACAATATAACACTAAATAGGTACTTACTCTTACTAGCCTTTCCCTTACCTATTATGTACAGAGTATAAAAATATTTACAATTGAACAACAACTTAGGTAAATCGGTAGGTTAAAAAATAAAAACAATACAAATAGTTTATTTAAAAAGTGAAAACAAATATATTAGTGAATTCCAAGTGGTACCTATATGATAGGCTCCTTCAAATTTCTTCAAAGTCCAAACTGATACACAGACTCCTATAAGGTAGAATCAATATTTACGCAAAACAGATTTGTGAATATCTGATTTGGGGCTAAAATTGGGCCCACAATGGGTGTAGTACCGACTATTCATAAATTATTGGATGACATACCATTTGATATGTTTCTGGAGGAGCTGAGTTCTAATTTACAGTACATTTTTAGATTCAGCAATTTGTTGGGTGTGTGTTTATGTGTGTGCAATGGTTTTATGTACATAGATACCTACAGAAGTTTCAATTCTGCTGCTTGTACCATAATTCAAACACTTTTTTTCCATGTTTCATTGTTGTTTTCCATGGTGATTAGAGGAGTATGGTGTGCAATATGTGTAATTTGGTATCAAATGAATCTTAGGCAGGCATAAAAGTGAAAAAACTTTTTTTGAAATTTTTTAAAATTTTGTCAAATTTTTGACCTACGAAAAATGTAAAAAACAAAGGACTTTTTCAAAATTTTTGATACGACGCTCCACTTTTAAAAATATGAAAAAAAATTATAAAAATTTTTATTTAATTTCGAAACACTTTAATATTTTTACCAAATGTGTAGCTTAATAGGTGGGCGTAGGACACCATTTTTAAAATTTTAAAGCGCTATATCTCTGCAATAATTAACAAATGGAACGAATCTAAAAAATATCATAAATATCTCACCACATGGTCGATCACTCACTCACCTCAATATCAAGAATTTCTTTTCCCTTGGACCAAAGATATAAATTAATTGTATTTAAAATTTGATCAAAACGGGTATATCTCCCCTTAGGGAAGACTGTGGGGACTCACACTTAGTATGGGTACTTCTTTTATGAGGAAACCACATATATGGTCAAATTTGAAGAAAATCCGATTCTGGAGCCAAAATCACTATCTTACCCGGCTATAGCCTTTCTACTGACTTTTTCTCATCAATCTTTCTTGTTTTTATTAGTCTACTTGAATGATTTTCATCTAGTAATTTAATTTGCATATCATTGGTGTGCATGAAATGGGTTTAACAATATGATTTCTTTGATTTGTTGGATTGTAAGGATTTTTTTAAAATTAATAATGAAAGTCGTAGGTAACTAATACTAACATCTTACTTGTCTGTGATTAATGTAATAATAACCACTTGACTTGAGTAATTACCTATTGGTTTTTAAATTCTTGAATATTAAAAAATAAGTCATCAAATAATAAGTACGATAAAACCTAAAATACAAAGTAAAAGCAAAAACATCCTTATCGTCTGAATATGTTATTATGATAGACTACTAACCGCCCATAAATATATGAAAACAATACAATTTTTCCTCAGTTGAGAAAAAAAAAGAGTATATTCACTTGTGTAAACAATCATATTATTGATAAAAAGTAGTTGTGGTGTAAAATAATGTCATTAAAACAACAGTGAAATATGAATTTCCTTTACAAATACAACGATTAAAAAGACGCCAAAGTTTAACATGATATTCTTCTTGAAAATCTGGTAAAAGATTCTTTTCTTTCAAATCTTTCGATACCTATATTAAAGTTATGTGATAGACATGTTTTTATTTTTTGATATTTTGAAGCTAAGTACTCGCAATTTCACTAATTATTCTCATCCTCATTTAACACTTCAATCCATTATAAAATAAGATTTGATCAGTATTAAAATTTTCAAACAAAACAATGAATATAGTCGATGTAATTTTTATTTAATAATAAACGCAACAAAATAATGACAGGTACCTTGAAATTAAAATGACACAATGAGTAGAGAAAAATATAAAACTGTAGTGGGTAGAATAATACTGAACTTACAGAAAGTTTAGAATAAATATGTTGCAGAAAAAAAGGTTGAAATTGGGAAATAATAAGGAGTGGGAGTTTAGAAAGATGTGGTGGGAAAAAACCAGTGGAAGAATTAGATAGAAATATTTTAATGGTATGGCTACCTGTTTCAGAGAGGAAAAGAGAAGGCAAGAGATAATTTGAAGATTTGAAGAGTGTGAGAAGAAAAGAAGAAGACAGAAGAGAACAAGTACAGATGAAGAAAAATAAGTAATAAATAGAGGAATGAAGAGTGAAGTAGAAGAAGACAGAAACACATAGCCGTGGAAGATAAAGCAGAAAAGTTGAGTATTTAATATATTATTGTATAAAATGGAGAAATTTTTGGATGGGGAAAGATAATAAAGTGCTGTGGAAAAATATTGATTTAGGAATTGAATCTATTGCTGTGGAATATTAATTTTAAGTGCTGTGGAATATATTTATTATTAGGGGGTGTTTATTTATTTCATTATTACAAATTTTATTATTTATTATTATTAGGGCATAGCCATATGCGTCAAGCACTGTTTAAAATTTTTCTGTAAACTTAAAAGAAATAATTTTTGGTACAAATTCACATTTTTTTATTAATTTTTTTTGTCAAGGACCATTATGGCCTATCTTTTTCTCCGCCACTCACCAAAAATTAACCCAACAAATGTAAAAAATAAATGAAAACTTTTCATTTCAAAAATTCAACCTCCCTCTTAAAAAATAAATAAAATTTATATAAAAATAAGAATAAAAATAACCTATTGAAGTCGACTTAATTACTTAAGAAGTTTTAAAATATAATTATTAAGTAAATAGATTTGAAATATAAGTTTATATAAAGTGGTAGATATAAATGGGGCCACTCCCTGGTCCCTAAAAAATCATTTCTTTTGAATATTTTGTATAATAGGTACAGCGTATTTTTGGATTGGACCATAAAATTTCAACAGATTGCAAGTAATGATGATTTGGTTGTGATTTGTGAACAGTAACTGCTCAAAAAACATGACTTCCATTGAGGGAACATTTATGTTAAGTTTTAATCTGATGGGTTTTCAGAGTGTCGAGTCAAAGTTGAAGGAGTTGGAGGATGAGTCCAACCTTCGTCCTCCAGGTCTACTGTCTGGTTCCTTCTTGTTTGTATATTTTAAGAAGGGAGGAATAATTTTCCACTTTAGCAAACTCTACTTCAATGACCAAGGGTGTCTAGTTTGCAAAAAATATTTATATTTGCCAAGCAAGCAAGTTTCTTGCCAGCACACCACACCAAATTTTTGTAAAGCGCAACGCGCCTCTAGACACCTCACAATGTAGCCAAAAATCATGTCAGGGTCACTACTGTGGAATACCTTATCGTGAGAAAGATATTCTCACCAGAAGCTAAATTCAACAGAATTTAAGCATGTTCAGCCACTTCATATGTAACATATGGGTAAGCCAAAACCTAGGCAAACACTGGCAATTTTAAAGCCAGTTTGGATGGTTTATATACTGTCTTATTTACACGCAAACATACACACATATGTAAGGAATACGTATGTAAGTGAGAGCAGCCCAGTTGCGTCATCTCTTGTAGTGATAAGAGATGATGGGCTGGTTCATGTATGGATTGTGACATCATCGCATTGTTGAGATTAGTCACAATTTGGTACTTGTACATTACTTGCAAGTACATGCAGGTAATTACGATAGAACGTAATTGTGTTTTTGTTTTACTTCGCATAGATAAAAATAAGCCTACCTTTTGGCAGGGACTGAGCCCCTAAACCTCATACCAGTGAGTCCCCACACTATACCTAATTGATATTTTAAAAGCTTCTTTAAAAATTAATTCATAATCATTAAGCATATTAACAAAAGACATGAGGTTAGAAATTTCACTTTTTTTTTCTTTTTTGTTATATTTTAAAACATTTTTCAAGGTACAAAATTAAAATTTAAGAATATCAAAATCTGAGTTGTAATGTTTTGCCAATACTTCTATTTTATCAAAGTTAAGAAATTCATTATTTTTAGGATGCAAGTAACTAATTGCGGAAAGAATATCACTATTGTCAGTGAACTATCAATTCAACTCTGAAATTATATGATCGATTATTGGACAAAAAACTTTAATTTTATAATCATCAGATGTTGTGATTAATTCTTTTTCTACTGAACAGTTTTTGGTGATGATAAAATTTTTATATTTCGAAGGTATTTTAGAAATTTTTTTACTTGCTTTTCTTTGTCCAGTTACTTTAATATTAAATTCAGTTGAAATGTTGAGACATTCATTGAAAATTGAATTAAAATAGGAATTTTCTTTAGAAGAATCCTCTGATCTTATGTTCTTTAAACAACCTTTCAAGGCATTAATAGTAATCAGAGTTTTACCTATGTCAGCATCTTTGTTTTGTAGGTAATCAGATATAAACTTAAATTTAATTAATATTTTTTTAATTAAAATCAAGTTGAAGATGAAGCTAAAATCGATAAGATGTAAAAAACCTTCAGCTTCTGAACTTCGGTCACTATCACCAATAGCTAATTTATGCAAAAATACAAAAAGAACAGAAAGTGTTTTCTTCAAAGCCCAACAGGCAAAAACTTGAGCCGTCCAACGAG
The DNA here is from genome assembly GCA_011428145.1 of Ericerus pela. Taxonomy (NCBI): domain Eukaryota; kingdom Metazoa; phylum Arthropoda; class Insecta; order Hemiptera; family Coccidae; genus Ericerus; species Ericerus pela. The sequence goes on from WOFM01000123.1 coordinate 31,531, forward strand.
TTAAATAAATCTGTTTTAATTCTATGATATGGGGCAGATTCATTTCTTTTTGTACTTAACTGAATAAATTTATTGTGCAAAGAAAAACCACTTAAAAATACGTACAAATTTTCTAGAATTTCAAAAAATTGTTTGACACAATCAACATTTTTACAAACATCTGCTAATACTAAAATTAAATTGTGGTTATAACAATTATCATACCTATTGGAACTCAACTATCATTTAAACAATTTATTTCATAATTTTATTTCTAAAAAGTTCCTCTTACCACAAGTAAAAACAAATGCCACGATAATCGACAAAAAGTTAGGGGTTGGACAGCAACATTGACCTCTTCCAGTCAAATTTCATAACCCTTAACCTTAGAATTCTAGGAACTTGAGTGAAATTTACCTCAACAGGTTAATTATTTCTGTCCTCTTCATAAGTGACACCTAACATCATAATGGACCCATTATTGTATTCAATCTCTATCTACCTTCCTGTTTAGGTGAAACTTTTTCATTCTCCCACATCGATAAAGGAAAAACTTTTGCAACCAAAAATTTTGATTTCTGTACGACTATAAATAAGTAAATATTGTTAGTAACTGAAAAATTCATCAACTGTTAAAATATTGTGATCTCTCTTGTAATTTCACCTATCATAGATTTAACCGACAGCTCCTTCCTATAATAAGTTTTTATTTAAAATCTCCATTTCAGTCTAATCATATATAAATACATAGGTAGGTATTTTATTGGTGTAGGTACATGTCACTAACTTATAAAAATGAAAGAAATGTTGTCTACTGAGAGCCCGACTTTGGACGTCTTTCACCCTCCCCGAAACCCACTCGACATGAAAATGAAACATTGAGATGAACGAATTGATTTTAGTTTTATTTCTATTCCATTATTTAGCACACTGCCTACGTTTATTTTTTTCTCGACTGTTCCTGCACCATTACTTTGTTCTCAACTATGACAGTTTACCGTCGTTCGATCATGCCGAATATCGAGTCTATGACTTTTCGATCATACAATTTTGAGTCAATGTTTAAATATAAGACACTGCGAAAACAAAATTATTTATATTTTATCAAGTATTTTGCGAGGGTGACATAAGTAAGGTTGTAAGAGCCTTCCCAATTACAAGATATGGTACCTGACGAGGATAACATATAAATAAGTACCTAATCCATAATAAAGGGTAACGGAAAGTTTTAAGAAGATTTTGGCTTTCGGATAAAGTATAAAGGGAAAATAAGTTTGACTTAAAACAGCGTTGAAAGTGTCACTCACCAAGATTTAACAAGCTTACCTTTCAAAAACAATAGAAGTATTACATCTGTTAGGATATTCTCACCATATTTCCTTTCTCGAGGCAGAGGTGTGGAGAGAGAATGCGCTCTGAGGTGGTCATTACAACAGAGTATTAAATATAACAGGACGTTGCTCATCTAAATGCTGCTACGAAAAATGGCACCACTTTTGAAGAGCTATCCCCATCCTCTTGGTAATAAATTCAAATATGTTCACCCGTAACTATTTGGGCTTATTAACAATGTTGAGAATTATTTTTTCTTCAAACAATTGAATTAAATGAACGAATAAATATAAAGGACAATTTAGAAACCACATCAAACCGAATTTCGTAGATTAAAATGAGATGAAAATAGTCGCGATCATTAGGAGTTGTGATACTTCTTCTCAGAAGGGATGTCATTTTTCGTCTCGCATGCGTCCTCTATTATAGTTACCTAATACTATGTAGTCATCACTATTGGGTTTCTCGAGGTGTGGAGGGAGAAACTCAAAAAAAAAAAAACTGGGTGTAAAAATGCTAAATAACAAATAATTTTTTTTTTATTTGAAATGGTTTTTGTACTTATAGAATTCAGAATATCTTGAAGCCTGGCCATTTCAGTTCCCCTAAAATGTCCGTGTATATGCGGAATCCTCCCTTCAAACACTCTCAACTGTACTGTCTCGAGGTTATGTACTTAATTTCTGATTTAGTGCAAAATCTTGAGAGTCATCCAACACCAAGCCAAAAATGGACCACCAGTCTACACCTGAGTTAAAAGTTTTTATTTGTTGAAAAAATTCCATAGGCGCAAATAAGAAGGCTTGAAAAGCTCAGTCCCCCAGATTTTTGACAAGCAAAAAAAATGTAATAACGCCACATTATAATGGGCAGTGAAATTTTTTTATATATTTTTTGTTGAAAATCATCCTATTAAAATTCATCTTACGAACAGATCTAGGGCTGGGATGTAGTCCCTTTTTTGTAACATGATCCAACCATACATTTGGCACCAAAATCTAAATTCGTTATTTGGTAATTATCCATGCAAATATGTATTATTGTGTATGTAATATTCGTGTTAACACTGTATAGGTTGTGTTCATGTCACAAAATTTGGAACAGTTCTTTAATTATTGACAATTAGCCATTACCCATTCTGGCTTTGCCAAATTATCATATTTTCATATAATTACACACATACATACATACAGTTTTTCCAAGACGCCTAATACCTACCTTTAAGGTTATGAAACCATCTTTACATTTTTACATGTGTGTATAAAGAGTTATCTATCAACAAGATTTTTGTAATTGTCATTTTTCTCAAAAACCCTCAAGTTTTTGAGATACAAATTAGCCTATATCCAATGCCAGGAGATACTCCACATATGTACCAAGGTTCATTTAAATCTATTTACTATGTTTGGCATCATTGGGTCATAAATTAACACACATTATTCATTTAGAATATATATATATATATATACACACACATATATATATGTATATATATGTATATATTGAGAAGTCTGAGACTTTTTGACATCAAAATAAAAATAATTTTGAACTTATAATGACGACTCAGTATGACAACAGTAACCAAATGAAATTCTCTTTCAGACAAATTTCATTAATATTTTGTCAAGTTTCTATTACAGAGTCACCAGGTACATAATTTGACAATCTGTATAAACAACAGGATTTCATTTGGTTGACAGATAACTCAAGACAGAATACGTACAATGTGGAATTGAATGAAAAGTAAAAACCCCACTGATAACACAAATGTGGCCAACACCTTTTTGCTTTAAACTTTGCTTTGCTTATTGTATGTCAACTTTTACATTTTTTCTTGTATTCATGATGACTATATTAAGACAATAAGTGAGGAAACCTTGCCAACAGAAAAGGCTAACTTGTAAGACGAACACTATTTTTTCAAACCCTCTTGTTTAAGTGATACCCGGTACTAGGTTTTTTTAATAAGTAGTCCTTCTTGTGTAGGTGGATAGTAGTAAGTCAAGTCTTGAGTCTTATGTTAAATTCCATGTGTAGGCAATTTGATAGAGTGTACCATCTGTGGATGTGGAAAATACTTCAAACCTATATCTACTTTTGCAGACACTAGGACCAGTCAAACTTAGGCTAGGTTAGGTTGAAGACAAAGACAATTAGGGATTATTCTTTGTATCATGAATGATTAGTAATGGCGATCAAAGTTTCTCTAGTATGTCAATTTCATATCGCACTTCATGGTGATCTTTATAAGAACAATTGTAGGTGATGTTTTTAGTCGACAATATGATCAGATGGAGTTCTTGACATTGTTAGGAGGGAAATTTTATGTGTTGCTGATAAACTTTAAGACAAGCTTTGTTCAAGATGACTGCATTGCTCTGTCAATAAAGGCTGTGTAGAACCTTCTTTCGCACATGGTGATGTTTGATCTTCATCTATGTTAGTTATTTTTCTCCTCATTCATCCTTCTCACACACAAAAGTTCTGAAGCCTAAAGTTTCTGATAGGAGTCTTTCATACAACATCAACATCTCTTATGAAGACAAACAATTAGGTGAAGACAAAAGAACTTTCTGATGGTTCCCCTACTTGTTGTCTAAAATAGCATTTTTTTTATAATTATATTTTTTACTTTACACTTTGTTTTATCAGCTTTGTTGACACTATAATTCCTTTGCAATTATACGTCTTTGATTAAATAATTCTGCTGCTCATTTTTGTTGGTTTAGACCCTTTTATGGATCAAAACTTCGTTAAGTTCTTCTGTCAACACTCTGCACTTATTGCTGATTCATTTAAGACACTAATTTGTTGACTAAATATGAAGACAAGGTAAGCTATGTTCCATCGTTTTTGAGAGACCTAATTTCAAGTCAAAAAGAATTCAGCTGTAGGATTTCAAAAAGCTAAAAAATAAAACGTCTTGAAGTCATTTCAAGACTAATTTGAATCAGTGGTTTGGATGCATGATGTCTCATTCTTTAGCACATTGTGACATCATTAGTATTTAAATACCACCATACATGAAGGTCGAACATATGAGCCATTTGATTTGGATGCACCATATATCGACATTAGATGCTGTGGGAGGTTGGGCTGAATCAGAAACGCCTCTTATACCTATACACACAGGCTTTATACTACCTATACGGGTTCTATTTCCACTATATAGGGCGCCATCTATCGGCGACTCAGTTAGGAAGGAGAGTTGTGAGTTCCATCATGCACCCTAGGGTGCGTGCATGTCCAGCACACGTCAAGGGTCACCAGATGTAGGTTTTGTCGGCTCGGGGAATCGAACCTGGGACCTACATATTCGCCAGCTAAAAGCGGTGAACTTAACCGCACGGCCATCTCACCGCCGACTATAACTGGCGAATGTATTTTATATTAGACAGCGTATGGTGGTTCCCACAATACCTATTAATATATTAATTAATTAATTAATAGGATTCTGACAGGCTATCAATTTTGGTTATAATTATTATTACATGGTTCATCACTAAAGGATATTTGATCTAAGGCTTGAAGGTTGAATGGTTCTAATATGCCCACTTTTCTTTCAAAATGTTTATAGCCTTTAACATTCTTTGGTTTTGATTGTGTGGTATCTAAACCAGGGTACTTACATACAAAATGAATCATGTTAGTTTGTGACACATTTTTTTATTCAACTTAAATATTATTCCCAAAAAATACTAAAATTAACTTTTTATTACAACCAAAAAAAAATTATTTTCAGTCCAGATAAGCCAGGATATTCTGTACTCTGTTTCAAGTATCCCCACAATCGGTCTACTAGGACTATTACCCAAGATGTTCATTTTTAAGACAAATTCAACCTTCCCCAATGTTCACATCTGTACCCAAAAATGCCCGCATCACACACCATGACTCAACCCATATTTAGTAGAATTAGCACATCTTAAAGTATGGTATATGTTATTGGTAGAGTTCCCCACAGAAAATGATCATATGATACTTGCTATTTTAAATGTTTTATAGCTCTAAAATTTGTAATTTTTGATAACTACATGAAGAGATATTTACAATAATAATTATAACATGCAATCAGTTTTGGTGTCAATTAGTCCTATGGTTTATCTGCAGTCAACAGTTTTATTTCAAGTCAATGTTCCAAGCATCTTAATTTGTGATGAACATAGATAATTAAAAAATTCATCAATTTATGATATATTTATATGAACATCTTTCCAATTTTGGTCCCAAATGTAAGATTTTTGAAAACTTGCTTTTTTTAGTGGACCTGTTGTTGGCTATTTGTTGTTTTTAAGTAGATTTTTTTCATTAATTTTGTGCACATGGAATGACCCAAGGGTGGGAATATGTACATTTTTCATTTCACTACCCAAGGAAAATTTTGACATAATTTTTTAAAATTCATATGTATCTACATAATATTATATAAATGTGAATATTCGTCTGTCTGTTTGTCTGTATGCCCATCACTTTACATAAATGATTTGTTATCTAGTAGTCTCAATGTATACTTGGCATATGGGAGGTGTTAGGTTTAATTCCCAGACAAGAAATAATTTCTTTCAAATTTTTTATAAATTTATTTGGTAATTTAAATTACCTTTATTGTAATATTTTTGTATAGTTGGTGGTTAGGTGAGTTAAATTTTTTTTATAAATTTTTTTTTGTATTATGGTTGGTCAGAAGAGGTGAAATAAAAAAAAAGAAAAAAGAAAAAAGGGGGTTTGGGGTGAAGCCTCCAATATATAAACCTTTCAAAATATGAAAACAACACACTAATCTGCTCCATGATGACGAAGAAATCTTCCCAAAAATATTTGCCAAAAATATATCCACCATATGCAAGTGTGTATAATTGAAGGCACTAGTGAGAGAGAGAGAGATGAGTAAAAGAGAGAGATGTATTCTAACAGGAAGATATTCTTTACGTATAAAGAAGCTAACTGCTCTCAGCAAGTGTAATAATCAATTCTGGAATTGCCTGCATTACTTAGAGCCAGCAGCTAGTATAATATACATATTATATATTATATAACTAGTGCAGGTCGTAATTTTTATCCGAAACTCTTAAAATTTGGTACTTTTTTTTCGGATCTACTTAGGGACTAACCCTATTGTTTTTGATCCATTCGACCATATAGTTCGTTTATTACATCCATTTGGGGACCATGTTCAGTTTATCATTTATAGTTGCGAAAAATAATATCATTAATGCAATATACATTCTATATTTTTAGTCATCTATATTTACATAAGCAACATAAGCTAACTTTGAATAGTGTACTCGGCATATTCACTCGCATCTGATGGTTTTAGATTATCAAAATAAAGTTCTCTGTGTAATACACGAGCATGATGGCGCTCCACATCGGATTCGACGTTTGATACACGAATATGGAATTTAGTAGACGTCCATCGGATGTATAGTAGGTACTTCTGATAAATGGCCGCACAGCATACACTGGTCCAGTGCCATATTTTACTCCACAGGGATACATTTTTTGCATGTATTCATTATAAGTCGGATTTTTTTCAAACTTGAGTTTATTTACTTGGAACTGAAGTTCATGAAAGAAAATTTCATTTGGGTCTAATATACACTGCTTTTCTGTGAATAATTTTTGAGTAAAAACTGACGAAGAAACAGTGACCATGTTTTCCAAGTCTAAATTCAACATCTGTTCTCTAAAAATCAAAATGTCACCAAATTAAAGAAAATAATGTTGATTGGAAAGAGATATATGCTTCAGAGAGAATATGGAATTATATTGCGATTTTTCCAAAATAACCATTAATGAATGAACTCTTAGGGGTAATATCAAACTGGGAAAGTATATTTTATCTAAAGATAGCCCACTCATGTAATGTATTAATGCTTATCTAGATGAAACCAAGTTCGTTATTCCCTGTAATCCAACCAAAGCGATCTAGGCCTATAAAACTACGTAGAAAGACGCCTGTTATAATGTGAATAGATACTGAATAATTAACTTTCTCTCCATACCAATTTGATTCGAACCAGAATAAATGTATTCTCTTAATATTACATTTTTTGACATATGAGTAAGTAATATAACAAAAAACTTCTAAAATCGCTGTGTTATAAAGGCTACTGAAAAATATGGCTCTTGTGGTTGCTACAGATAGGTACCTAGGTTGGTAAATTTATATTATACAACATTTCAATTTACACTTCAGGGTATTATTAATGTATGTTGCATGGGGATGGTATAGACGTTAGTTAACCCAGAAAATATAAGTACCCATATTTAGTTAACCTGTGAAAATTGTCAGGTTATTCTCTGATTTGAGTCAACTAAGTAGGTATTGTGCTTACATTGTACAACTAATTCTTTCTTAGTCAAGCTACTTTTACACTGTGATGAATAATATAACAGAAGACGTATGAAAATAATCCAAACACTGTTACGAAGCCTATCACCAACTTGTCTGATTCTAAATGAACGAATAATAACATGCTTTTTCGTTTGTTTTTCATAATCAATGATTAGTACATTTGCGATAGAAATGCTCGAAATCTCTGAAATATTTCATTTCGATTGTTCCGATTTTTCTTTGCACACGTTGATTGTTCAATAATGTTGAAGAGCTTTCAGTTTGTATTTCCCCACCTTCGATTGAATAGGCATTAGCAGAAACATTTGACGGTATTTTTAATGGTGACGTGTTTAAAAATTATGCTTCTGATTAAAAACATAGTAGGACTGTTTTAATAGGTTCTTTGGTCTTCTTTCGAGTTTGTTTGGACAATTTTTTACTCGAAGGAAAATTAAGCGATATAAATTTTGAAAACGGCTTTGTGTCACTCTTTCTACGCACTTTTAGATGGTTTTTGAGAATGATGAAGCCAACCTATATATAAAAAATCTCATAGGTACTTGCCATCCTCATTTATTCCTTACTGCTAAATTTTTTGTGAATCAATTTAATTTTGAAAATTAATAAATTTATTAGTGTAAGGCTAGGTAATAAACTGAACATGGCCTACTCAGGGATCGAATATTTATTAAATTTACGATTAAATTTCATTCAGCAGAGGTAAGGTTTCACTGTATTTTTCACAGTTTACGTCACCGATAACGATTTAGTTCCTTGATGAAAATTTAAAAGTACCTACAGGTGGCCCGAGTAAGAAAACTGGCGAGACCACAGTGGCCTATTTAGATAATTTTAAATCGTCTCTTTGACTGGTCAAAGTGGGTAGCACCTACGGTAGGTACGTAGATAAGTTAGCGAGACATTTTAAAATAAGTCTTGAAGTATGATACGTTAGCGTTAGAACTCATTCCTGACAAAGGATCAAATCAGACGCGGCTCAAGTGATCGTAAATGAATCAAATCAAAATTGAGAAATATACTGCTTAACTCGTTGTCGCTGGTTGATACCCGTTGGAAACTGGACTATTTTCTCCTCCAATTTGTATTTCCTCCAACTCAGCCACATTACATTGGGCCAACGTGATTCTTTGTTTGCTCACTAGCAAAATAATAAGAACTATAGCCGCTAAGCGTTGATCAAATAAATATATAACGTTGTACATTTGTTTTTCAACAATTTCATTTTTTGACAAATTTTACCAAATTTATGGCTGAAAACATGATTGTATACAGGTTCATAAGTAAGTATCGTTTTATTATTGCAGGTGAGACGAAAAAACTCAGCCCTAAATTTTTATATTAAACAAATTTTAATTAGGGAACTTTCATAGAAAACTGGCTTAAAAAGTGTCATTTCTTATTGTACATAATTATGCAGTCATTCAGGCTTGTAACCAGAGTAAAATTGTGGGGCAAGCAAACACCATATTAGGGAAGGTAATATTTTTTTTCACAGATATATCATATTATTAGGGCCAGGTTGCAGAGTAAAAATTTGGGCCAGGGGAGAAAAAATTTATAAGGTTTCCAAAAATTTGAAAATCGGACTTTTGTTTAATGTGGTATCTAGAATTTATTCATAGGGGTAGTTTAATAATATTGGCAAAGTCAATTATGCAAGCAGAGAGAATGAACAATAGCTCTGTTTGATAGGACTATACCAACTTACACCAACCTACAATGGGAGGGTGATTCCAAAAATGTAGGAATGTTATATGACTTTATGCCTAGTTTTACTTAAATATTTGTGGAATATCCCTACTGGTGTAGGTTGGTGTAAGTTAGTGTAATCCTATCAAACAGAGCTATTATTCTTCAGAGGTTTTTTTAGTAAATCTTCCAAGTAAATGTATTTTAATGGGTGGTGACGAATCCCTGACATTGTGCAAGTTTGTTTATTAAGATTGTTATATCGAGTCAGGTATATATCTCAACATACAAAATAGCACCTATAAGGCCACAGAATTCAGTTTTAAATGCCATGTTCCCTGAAAAATCAAGCCTGGAGGAAATCCCCCTTTTCCTTCTTGTCAAGCCTGCATATTACCTAGCTATAAGTATGTCCTGTTATATATAATGTAATATTATGTGTAAGTTAGACATAGTAGTTGTGAGGAGAGGAGAACAATATGATAAAAAAACATTAAAATAACCTACTGCCACATTTTCATTTCACATTGATACAATCCTGAATATCAGATAAGATTTATAAAAATTTACTGAATCAAACAATCAGTGTTGCCAGTTGCCACAAAAAATTGTAGTATTGAACAGTCACAATAGGGAAAAATTAAAACAAAACAGATTTGCTAAAACCTGGAGAGCAGAATATATCTAACTTTTGCTTTTTTCAATAAAAGAAGGAGCAAGAGACATTTCCAGAGGGTAATCCCATTGACCCCAGGGCTCCTCTGGTTACTTGTCTGTTTTCATTACAGCTTTTATTGGGAATGAAATGCCTGTGGCTGCTTTTAGTAAATTAAGGACCTAATTGATGGTAAATAGTTTTGATACAGTGGCAGGACTGTTGAATACTATCTGCTTATTTCTTTAGTATTTTCCAAAAAAAAAATTCAAAAAACTAAAAAAATGTTGGAGTTTAGAAGTTTAGTGGATCCACGATGCAAGGGGTTTAAGAAATTCCCCTGTTTCGTATTTTCTGAATTTCTTTTTTACAGCAATATTTTATTTATAGTACAATTGGTTGTGATGTCAAAGGGCAAATTTTCATCTATTTTATTTCCAATTTTATTGTATTCTAAGATACAGGACATTCTCAAATTGTTAAAATTAAAGACAGGATTCCAAAAATTGGTCCTTACCAACTTCTTAGGCCACAAGTGGTCAAAAGAGTGGTTTAGTGCAAAAATCAGGTGTAGATTTTAACTCAGCCTTTTTGGAAATATATACGATCACTTGTTACCAAATAATATGTATGAAATGTGAGTTTTTACTCATATTCAGAATCATTGGGGGTTAAAGAAATGATTGAATCCTAAAACAGACTGTAAATTCAAATTTGGTGGCAAAAAAACATATCCCAGGATAATTATATCACTAAATAATTTATGAATACTTGGATTTGACCTCTTTTTTAGAACCATAAAGGACCCAGGGAATGATTTCATCCAATAAATGATTGTAAATTCAAGTTCAGAACACAAAAAAAAACATCGGGCGATATATCTTTCAGTATTATTTATGAATACTTGGTTCTAAGAATGGACTGTAAATTTGTGCTGCATTGACTGGTAATGAAACAAAATAGGCACGGAGTAGTACTATGTAATTTTGAGATACTTGCTACACATGAAAAAAAAAAAAAAAGCTCAAACAAGTACTGTAATATGTTGCTAGAAAACTTATTTTAACAATTTTAATCTAGAATTGATTTAAAAAAAACACCTAAATTAATGCTGTCCAAAAAAGACCCTCATACCCCCTTGCGCCGCAAATACGAAATAAATATTTCAAGCTGAACTGTGGTGACTTGCTGTATTTCAGATTTTTTTGTTCTACATTTTTCATCGAAACTACAGAATTGATAGGCACCAAACACCTCATAAGAATTACATTTCATGAATATTTCTGCCCTATCCCTTCAGTAGTTTCCTTGAAATCCAGGAAGAATTACTTTTCCAGCAATTTTTTATTTTTCACTTTTCTTGTAAACTACAGAATTAATAGGAAGCAAATCTCTATCAGACTTCTACATATATAAGAAGGATTTATAGGAAAAATTTTAGCTCTATCCCTTCTGCAGTTTTTTCAAAATCCGAGAAAAACCACTCTTCCATGAATTTTTGGTTTTCCAACTTTCTCAAAACTAGTAATTGAGCACAAATTCTGAAATTGTTGGCATCAGTTGAACACATTTACTATACAAAGATTCGAGTCAAAGTTCAAAATGGGGGGCTGAAGAAATTTAGCCGTCCAAATTTTATTTGTAAATAACTGAAGAAGTGAGTATGCAAGTATTATGAGATTGATGGAACAAATAAGCACAAATTAAAAAAATGTATTGAGTAAAGTTTGTATCGAAATTCAAAAAGAAGACAAAGGGGAAATCATTAATGCTTCCTATCCGAGTTAGAAAGTGAGCACAAATTTGAAAATGATTGGCACAAATTGAGCATAATTAGTATGCAAAGTTTTGAGTCGAAATTTGAAATGGGGGCTAGCACTTCTTCAGCCCCCAAAGACTTTTTTTTATATTTTAAGAAGGGTATGATAACTAATTCCTAAATAGTTGCAAAACTTAGCACATATTAATCCCATTTGTAATAAAAAATTTTGGGTTTAAATTCAAAGTTGTAGGCTGAGCAAATTTGCATGTCAAAATTTGTAAAGTGGGCTTGAGAAATAGACCTCGAAAAGATAATGAAACAAGTCTCTCAATCATTAATTTTCTGCAAAATTGACATAATAAAATATTTTGTGCCAAATAAAAATCTGACAAATTTTCTCTTACTAAACAACGCAGGCGCTGGCCTCAGTTGAGATCAAAATAAGATTAGTTTCTCTCTATCATCCATATAGATAAAAAATGTTTTGTTAAATACTTACTTGAAAGGCTATTTATATCAACCTATTTACCAAAAGGAATGCGAATAATTTATTAATGATTAGGTATACTTTAAATTTAATGTTACTAAAACTGAATCTGTCATACCTACTGTATAATAATTGGTGAAAAAAAATTATCAAATTACTTATAGCTTAAATTAAGAAGGCCAGCCTGGAGTTATTCAGAAAAAAAAAATTTGTGAGGTTTTTATTTGTCACAAAACACTTTAATATTTCAATTTTTCAGAAAATTAACGATTAAGAGACTTGTTTCGTTATCTTTTCGTGCCCTTAAATCACACGTTTTTATCTCAATAAAGTTGTGGTAATGGCTTATTTGACCCAGGCTGAAACCTTGTTCTTTAACGACCTGGTGTAACAGTTTTAACAAAAATTACGTTAAAGACCAGGTATGACAAGGACACTGTTGATAAGATTCAAAAATAGTAAAACAGAATGTTACGGATTTGTATAAAATCGATATATCGACATAATGAAGCGTGAGATATAACTTGTAGGACTGTACACCCTGGATGAAGATGATAAAGATAACTTCTTTGGATGTTAACGTTTCGAAATTTTAAAACGATAATTCTATCATCTGTTCGCAACTGTTAATGTTATCGAATTGGTTTTTGTTTCAGGTATGTAATTTACGCTTGACATCGTTAACTAATGACGTCCTCCTTGGCCGTGGTTTCATTTTCTTCCCTAGGTAAGTCCAGTTGTAAAAATTCTTCTCGACTATCTCCAAAGTGTATGTATTCAAGTAGAAGTAAGCCCCTTTTGTTGGTCAGATAATTCGGTATAATTCTGTTGCCGATTGATTCTATAGTAGCTAACAGCTTATACCGACCTTACGCGAGAAGTTGCTAAAGTGAATGCCGAATAACTTTTCACCGATTGACGGCCCTGAAGGGGTCTTGGTGTTGATAATTTTTTGGAATTCTCCAATTTGGTAGACAGTAAGGAAGCCTGAATGGCGATATTTATTCTTTTAAGAATACCTACGATGAAAAATTATACCGCCATGAAAAAATGAATTTTTTAATATATAAGTATATATATATATATATATACATTGTGGAATACCTTGTCGGAGAGATATTCACACTAGAAGGTCTTCAACAGTATTTGCGTGTTCTGCCACTTCATACGATTAAGTATGGGAGAGCCAAATCCTCGGCGAACACTGGCGATTTTTGAGCCGGTTCTGAGAGTTTATATACCGAATTTGGCACACGCACACGGACACACATGCATACGTATGTATACGTAATTATGTCATGCGTTGCGTCGTTTCTTGTCTCCTGTTGAGGTGATAAGAAACGACGCAGTGCGTTTGGTACCGAGTCGTGACATTACCGAGATCGTTATCAGGTAATTGATCTCGACTCGTACGATGTATCTTACCTGTACGTACGTACAGGTACAAACATACAAACGCATTCGTGTGAATTGATTTAACGTCATAGAGACGATTATTGCCAGCCTTTGGGCGGCGACTGTCATCGAGGGGTGCGAGCCCCTAAAACCTCATACGAGTAATGTCCCCACAGCTACTCCCCCCAGTTTTTGCGCCGCAAAAATGATAAGTTGCTTGCCTGGGGGGACTTTTCGAGTCTACTGTCGCTGGTCTCGTTCCCACTTTGCGAGGGCTGAGCCTACCGCGGCCCCGACGCACTCATAGGATTGTTTTCTTGCGTCGAGTCGGGCCTGGTAGGCATCCCTGCTGTTTTGTCCCCTTCTTCTTGGCAGTCGTTGGTGTGGAGCCGGGTGGTATGGATGGGAACGGTAGGACAGGCAGGGGATCAGTTAGTGTTATGGGCCTTTGCCTCCGATACATCGGGGAGTTTGAGCTCCCTGATGGCTTGTAGGCCAGGCTAGCGGCGGGGGGAGGGCGTGGAATGCGCACCTCATCCACCAGGAGTTGTTTTCTCATCTCTACTTTCGCCAGGGCTAAGGACTCCGGAGGTGGTTTCTCCACTTCCGGTGTCTTTTCCGGCGATTTTGGGGGCGAGATTAACGCAGGAAGGGGGGCGGACATCATTTTCACAATGTCCGCCACCGACGTCGTATCCATCAATAGCTCGTTCTCTATTCGTTCTATTTCTTTTTCGTGTTCCATCTGTTCCTTAGTCTTCACAGGCTGAGGTGCAGCGGAACTACAAATTGGAATGGTTGAGTCGAGAACGGGGTATTGGACGAGGACGACATAAGGAAGGAAAGACAAGGTATATATAAAAAGAAAGAAAGAAAAATTGTGAAAAATTTTCGGCGTGTTCTGGTCGACAGTCGAAAGGCGAGTGAAAAAACTTTGCGAGAATATTTTCGATCGCAGCTTTATTCCAAGTCGTTATCTTATTTCAGACATGTTTGGAGGGGATAGTGCATTGAATATTCTTTGGCTTAAAAGTTTTCCGGTTCAAATTGGTTAAGTACAAGCAGAGTTAAGCGTGTTTGAATTTTCGTACTTTGAATTTTGTATTTCACAAAGGAATGCACTCTTCGTTTGTGACGTCACGATCTATTGACTATTTTGTTATCGGTATTACTTGTCAATAGAAACACGTTGCAATGTTTTTCTTCCGTATTGCACGTGGATTTGTTTATTCGTGTCGTATTTTTATTGTACGCACTTTTTCTCTGCTTATCTGAAGAATTTCTTTTGTTACAATTATTCCCAGATTCTCGTACGTCTTTTTATGCGGGTTTGTATTTTCCGCTACGGGTATTAACTTTCATGAATATTTTTAGTTTCTCCGTGCCAGTCTCTCGGATTTTCGAGTTGGAATTTGGTTTTTTCGCTTTCTGCTGCCAAGGGGCCCGCCACTTTTTCGTGGGCACAAGGGGGCCGACGGATCGTATTGTATTTTGACGATCTCGTCATTAAACTTCACCATTTTCTTTATTTTTATTTTTCTTTCTGGTGATTTTTGTGATTTATCACCTTTTTCGACTGGATTGTCCTCAACTTTTTGTGGTTGTATTGTTTCGGACTGTTCAGTCTGTTCTTCTTCTATTGTTTCCTTGTGTGTCTTCTTCCTTGTTGCTCTTTGGAGCATTTTCTTGTCGTCGTTTATAAGGTACGCAGGTTTCAATCTGTCAATTGAAATTGTTTTTTGTTCGCCTGCGATTAGTATCACGAAATTCTTGTCGTCTCGTGATACAACCTTATAAGGACCGGCGTATGGTTTCTCCAACGAAGATCTTATTTTTTTGTCTCTGACAAATACATGAGATGTTGTGGCCAAGTGTTTGGAGACATAAATCTTTGGTTGGCCATGACGAGCTGCCTGTTTCAAAAAACTGCTGGCATCAGTCCATATGTTTTGGACGAGCGTTTCGGGGCTAATTTCTTTCGAATGGGTGAAAAAGTCCCCTGGTAGGCGTAGCTCTTCGCCGAGCGCTAACTGCGCTGCAGAGTGACCCGTGTCCGTTTGAAGAGCAGATCGAAGGCCCAAGAGGATGGTTGGTAGTATGTCAACCCATCTCTTGGTGTCGCAAGCCATGATGGAGGCTTTCAAAGCTCTGTGCCATCGCTCAACTTTTCCGTTTGCTTGAGGATGGTAAGCTGTGGTGCGATTGTGTTGTGCACCAAGCTTCTTAGACAGCTCATGAAAGAGCGAGCTTTCGAATTGACGACCCTGGTCCGTGATGATGACTTCAGGTACGCCATAGCGGGCAATCCAGGTGTCGTATAACCTGGCAGCTACCGTGGGAGCTGTCATCTCATGGAGAGGAACTGCCTCTGGCCATCGAGTTGCTCTATCGATCATCGTCAACAGGTATCTGTGTCCTTGGGATGGGGGTAATGGACCCACCAAGTCTATGTGTAGTGTTTTAAACCGCTCCATTTGTTTGAAAGATTTGAGAGGCGACCGAGTGTGTCTTCCTACTTTGGACTCTTAGCAATTAAGGCAACTGCGAGCCCATTTGTTGCAGTCGGACTTCATCCGAGGCCAAACAAATCTTGATGATACTAATCCAGCAGTGCATTTTGGTCCAGGGTGCGATAGATTGTGCACACTACTGAAAGCCAATTTGCGATACTTTGTCGGCAGGAATGGCCTATTTTTGCCTGTACTAATGTCGCATGTTAGTAAAACATTAGTACCAGGGATTTTCCTTTGTCTCAATTTGAGAGCTGTGTCATCGTTCGACAACAGTTCTTGCAATTCTGCATCCCTTAACTGTTCTTTAGCTATTTCAGCGTAAGGTAATTGAGACGGTGCCGAGATAGCTTCGATCCTACTGAGAGCATCAGCTGGAGTGTTGAGTTCTCCACTTATATACTGGATGTCCGTAGTCAACTGTCCTATATAGTCCAATTGTCGAGCTCTTCTCGGGGAAGCTGGTTCTGTCTTTTGCGTGAAGGCATGAGGGGTTTATGATCTGTATACACAGTGAAACATCTACCCTCTAATTGGTGCCTGAAATGCTTCAACGCAGCGAATATTCCCAGTAACTCCCTGTCGTATGTGCTGTAGTTCTTCTCAGTTTTTGATAGCTTTCTGGAGAAGAAAGCGAGCGGTAACTTCTTGTCATTGTCCTTTTGGTACAGTGTTGCACCAATAGCAAAGTCGGATGCATCAGTTGCGACACATAACGGCAGACTTTCATCTGGGTGAGCTAGTAGAGTTGCATTTGCCAGTGTTTCTTTTATGTTTTCAAAGGCTTTATCAGCTTCTTCTGTTCAATCGAGTGGAGTCTTATCTTTCTTCTTGTTTGTTTTTATTAATGCAAACAGCTTACTTTGTTCGGCTGCAGCATTTTTAATGCAACGTCTGTAGAAATTCACCATCCCCAAGAAGCATCTGAGTTCTGCTACGTTGGAAAGTTTTGGGAATTTCAATATGGGCTCTACCTTGGTCTTCAGAGGGGAAATGCCTTCGGTCGAGACTTGATAGCCGAGAAAGTCAATCCTGGATTGTTTGTATAAACTTTTTCCAACATTGATGGTAAGTCCAGCAGCGTGTATACGTTGTACGATGGTTCTTACATTCTTCTCGTGCTGTTGCTCACCGCCTTCTGAGCAAATGCATATGTCATCCAAATATGCATAAGCAAACGGCAAATCCATAAACAGTCCATTGATGAATCTTTGGAAAGTTTGTGCAGAATTACGGAGTCCAAACGGCATTCGAAGGTATTCGAATAACCCAAAGGGGGTTATGACCGCTGTCTTTGGAATGTCCGGTTCAGCCATTGGAATTTGGTGGAATGCCCAGTTGATGTCGATTTTTGTGAACATCGTTTTACCCTTCATATTCGCGTTGAAGTCCATTATGTTTGGGACTGGATAGCGATCAGGAACTGTTTTGGCATTTAAGGCCCTGTAGTCTCCAACGATTCGCCACTCTCCACTGGCTTTTTTGGTCATGTGGATCGGGGAACTCCATGAACTTTTTGAGGGGTGGCATATGCCTTCTATTATGCGATCATAGTATTCCCGTGCTGCTTTGAGTTTATCAGGCAATAACCTAAGGACTCTAGCATGGCAAGGCAGTCCTTTAGTTTCTATATAATGAATGGTATCATGTTTATAGGTTGGATGCCTGCGAATCGATGGTTGAATAACTCCAGGATAGTCTGACAGAATCCGTAGGAATTGTTCGTCGACTTTCGTGCAACTGGATATGTTGGTGTCCAGTTGGTACGCTAGCGTTTTGCCTTCCACCCATAGACCAGTATTATTGTCTATGATTTTTCCGTTTTTGAGGTCGATGACCAGGCAGTAGTGCACGAGAAAATCTGCACCCAGGATCGGAGTTGGAACGTCCGTAATTGTGAAGGACCACGTCATGTCTCTTCGCAAACCGATGCTTACTTTGCTGGATTCTATTCCATAAGCTGGAAGGTTTTGACCATTCACAGTTCGGAGGTAGTATTTCGGAGGAAATGCCTTTTGGTTTTTATCTACTGGCAAAATACTCAAGTCAGCACCTGAGTCAATTAGGTAACGTCTCCTATTTGTCCTGTCCTTGATGAACAGGCGGCGTGAGTACTTTTTTGAGGGATCTTCGGCCGCATAGACGACCCCTCTTTCTAGTTTGACGTCTTATTGTATGATTTACCCCACCATTGGCATCTGTTGTTGCACTTGGTGGCCTCTGCGCCAAACCGATTGTGAAAGAAGCAGGATTTATCGTCCCAGTTTTGAGACCGGGGTTTGGGGGACGATGTTCTTCTTGGGGGAGTTGGACTCTGACCCCTGGTAGAATTGCTCTTACGGTCTCTAGACCTTGATTTTCTATCGTTACTTCTGTTATTGCTCCTGCTTTTCGAGCGGTGGTTACTTCTACCATTTCTTGGACTGTTATTGTTATTCTTTTTCTTTATTTCACTAGTCAGCTGAGCTATCTTGGCTCTAAGCTGAGCTAGTTCTCCGGTCTCTGTCGATACCGCACTGATCGAGGATGTTGATCTCGAGTGTTCCAGTGCACTATCGGCACTCTTTGCTAGGAAGTCTAGGTCCTCGGAGTTGTTGATCACCGTGGTACCTATAGCTGCCAGACACTGCACAACATGTTGGGGTAGTTGCTTGCAGAACTGGTTTCCAATAACTGACGGTGACACTATATTATCGGCCTTTTGTCTAAGTTTGGCCATGAAGGTGGAGGGTTTGTCATCTCCAATCTTCATTCCGCCCATTACATCATCTATAATTTGGTTTTGTGTTTTACCAAACACATTTCTAATTTTCTTGCAGTACCAACTGTATTTGTCTGCTTCCGCCGGAGGGCATTCCATGATATCCGGAATGCGGCGTATTATTTCTGCGGGCATGCCGCTACAAATGTGTGAATATTTTTGGTCGTTTTACAAATTCTCTGTTTTAAAACAACCCTCGAGGAGAGTTAACCATAACTCCACTTCATTTGGTAGGAACTCCGGAATCTCTATCTTCCGTCTTTGGATGACAGGGTTCTGCAATGTTTGCAACTGCAACAGCTGCAACAGCTGTGCAAGTACTTCGGGGGTCAGCTGTGGCTGACCACTTCCACCTGCTCCTGGTTGATTTGATGATGGGTTCGTGTTTCCGTTGGGCATTGTTGTGTGCTGGACTTCTCTATTGGTACTTTCTGCAAAGAGTCTTCCAGACGCTGTGGGTTGTTGGTCTGGGGTCGAAGGGTCGGAGTCTTGGCTCAATAGACGACCACTTCTGAGGGTACGAGCTGTTGTTTCATTCGGGTTAACTACAGCTCCCAAACGCAAGGCTTCAGGCCTCCCGATCCGTTTTTGCTTCTCCGGAGTTTCAAAGACTTCAGAGTCTCTGGTCGAAGCTGGAGGAAATGGCGGATGAGGGCAACTTTGTTCCTCCAGGTCTACTTGTCTTGGTTCCCTTCCGGCAAATATATTTGGAAGGGGGGGTTTAATTTCCCACTTTCAAAGTAAAGACCTCTGCTTCGACAGCCAAAGGTGTCTAGGTCTTGTAAAAATTATTTGTATTACAAGCGAGTAACTCGCCAGCGCACTGCGCCTCTTTTTAGAAATAGCGCAATGCGCCTCTAGACACCCACGACGTAGCCAAAAAATCACGTCGGGGTCACCACTGTGGAATACCTTGTTGTGAGAGATATTCACACTAGAAGGTCTTCAACAGTATTTGCGTGTTCTGCCACTTCATACGATTAAGTATGGGAGAGCCAAATCCTCGGCAAACACTGGCGATTTTTGATCCAGTTCTGAGAGTTTATATACCGAATTTGGCACACGCACACGGACACACATGCATACGTATGTATACGTAATTATGTCATGCGTTGCGTCGTTTCTTGTCTCCGTTGAGGTGATAAGAAACGACGCAGTGCGTTTGGTACCGAGTCGTGACATTACCGAGATCGTTATCAGGTAATTGATCTTGACTCGTACGATGTATCTTACCTGTACGTACGTACAGGTACGAACATACAAACGCATTCGTAGTGAATTGATTTAACGTCATAGAGACGATTATTGCCGGCCTTTGGGCGGCGACTGTCGTCGAGGGGTGCGAGCCCCTAAAACCTCATACGAGTAATGTCCCCACATACATATATATATATTTGTCTCTGCTCACGGTAACTAATATCGCAGTTTACTATTGAAAATAAATTAAATATGCCTATAAATTTTGATCCGTATTAAATGTCTTTGGCTGGCTCGCCGAATTAATTCATCAAACGTTAATTACTCGAAATTACTGTTTGAAAAAATTTACAAAAATGGATTCACACGAAAACATTGCTCGCTTTATTTCCTTTTCGCAACACCCAGCTGAAAAATGCGTTTTTTAATACCTCTAGACTGAACAAAATGTAGCGAGTTTCAATACGACGAAAAAAACATCGTAGGCGTATACGTACTTCTGAGTTGACTTTCTCACTCGGCTGGATAACTTTCTTGCACCGCTCGACTACTTTCTCTTTTTTTTTTCCAAATTAGAATTACCTATTGAGTTAATTACCAAATAAACTGAACATGGCCTACTCAGGGATCGATTATTTATTAAATTTACGATTAAATTTCATTCAGCAGAGGTAAGGTTTCACTGTATTTTTCACAGTTTACGTCACCGATAACGATTTAGTTCCTTGATGAAAATTTAAAAGTACCTACAGGTGGCCCGAGTAAGAAAACTGGCGAGACCACAGTGGCCTATTTAGATAATTTTAAATCGTCTCTTTGACTGGTCAAAGTGGGTAGCACCTACGGTAGGTACGTAGATAAGTTAGCGAGACATTTTAAAATAAGTCCTGAAGTATGATACGTTAGCGTTAGAACTCATTCCTGACAAAGGATCAAATCAGACGCGGCTCAAGTGATCGTAAATGAATCAAATCAAAATTGAGAAATATACTGCTTAACTCGTTGTCGCTGGTTGATACCCGTTGGAAACTGGACTATTTTCTCCTCCAATTTGTATTTCCTCCAACTCAGCCACATTACATTGGGCCAACGTGATTCTTTGTTTGCTCACTAGCAAAATAATAAGAACTATAGCCGCTAAGCGTTGATCAAATAAATATATAACGTTGTACATTTGTTTTTCAACAATTTCATTTTTTGACAAATTTTACCAAATTTATGGCTGAAAACATGATTGTATACAGGTTCATAAGTAAGTATCGTTTTATTATTGCAGGTGAGACGAAAAAATACGCTTGGTAGATAAGCACGGTACGTACCAACCAGAAAGTATGGGTTTGAGTAGCACCTACATAAACACAGACGCGTACCTACGTGTATGTGTCAGCATATTATTTAAAATATTAATCAACGGTCTGTCTGAAACATTTGGAAATGTTATGTTTCGTAGAAGACCGAGACAACTCAAAGTATTATAAATTCTTACATCTTCAAACAAATAAATCTAAAACTTTTAGATGAGTTTCAACCATTAATATTCTTATTCATTAAACATCGCACTGAATAATTATAATAAATTCAAATATCACTATCGCTTTTAATCTTTTAATAATTAACTGTCACCCGATTGCCTGTGACCACGTTTATAGGCACCTGAACTTCTACATTTTATTCGCTATAAAGTCAAGGACAGGAATTGAGGTATCCAAATGAAATACGCGACTCTTTACTGTCAACTATCAACGTCAGTTGATACTTAACAGGTAACCGGGTTCTATAATCGCGATAATTGTTTCTCTCTTTCAAATACAGAAATGTATTTGAAAGTAGGGAAACTTTTATCTTGATACGGCCTTATCTATTACAATTACGGTTAGTCCGTTGTCATCACTCTCTGTTCAACTTCGGCATTGGCATGGTAAATAATTTTCTACATCATGTTCTGTCCTCGTCAACTTTGTAAAATGCCCCTCGTTTTCATTCATTCCCACCTATGAAAACCATCACTTGTATACATTTGTCTTCAACTGTTTGTACCTTTAACCATGTTAATAAAGGTCCAGGTATGTTGATCACGTTTTACTTTATTATTACAATGTGGTAAATTTTTCTACACGCGGGTGAAATGGCAGGGCAAGTCAATCTTCTATTCTTGTAATATATTCTTTTCCAGTGGGTTTCTGGTGTTTCATGTCAGCTATCTTTTAAACTTTTTGACATTTTATTTCAAAATTTCCACATTCTAGGGGTTTCCACGAACCTTACCCTGGATTGGCTACCAGGGCACACTAGGTTTTGAACTCATACCTAGTGTTTATGTTTTTTGGGACTCGTTTAATGAGATTTAAAGACGTTTTAGGATATTTTGGTGATCCAAGGGTGGTTCTCTGCAGAAATATGCATAGCCAACCTGGTTTGTTTTGATGTGGCATGTAGCCACCCCAGTTGGCATACACCAGGGAACAAGGTAAACTTGTTTTCTTACTCGATGTTAATTTACGAAGCTGCAACTGAAATGACAAATTCGAACTAGTAATGTTTTTATTTTTATTTCAATAATTTTAATATTATACCCTTCTTTTTTTTTAGTACCTATGCTGAAAAATTCACCAAACCTCCCATCCAATCGAAATTATCAATGGAAATAATACTTACAATAAAAAAACAAATTTCCTGAGTGGGATTTGAAACAGCCACTTGCTGCATAACAGAAGCCCCCACTACACATAACGCCACAGTTACTGAAACTAAAATAACTTTCGGATAGAGACAAAATAATCCTAATAAGTGACTGATTCTTTTAAGAGAAATGTTATTAAAACTACATAAAATTTAGAGCTGAAAAGTGAAAGTTTCAAAAATAACTTTTTAGAAAGGTTCAACTTTAAAATAAATAGAGGCATGAGAAAGAGGACAAAGGTTACCAAGGCTTATTAGGGGTGACCGGGGCCAGTTGTCTCATTTTTGTTTTGATCAGCTCTGGAAAGAAAATGAATACAGTTATGAAATGTAGAATAGGCCTTAACAAAGGTTACATATCTCAGTTGTCACTTGACATAGGTTAGCACCATTCTTTGCAAACACCTATGAATCAGGAATCAAAAAGGTGAAAAATTTCATTTTGAGACAACTGACCTCAAGCTGGGGTTGGTTGTCTCCTAGCTGTGGTAAACTGTCTCATGAGAAAAACATATTATTAGAAAATTATGGATTTCTCAGAATCTTGATGAAAATGACTTCAAACACTGTAAAAAGAGAAGGGAATGTTTTAAAATAAGAAAAAGTTGTAATAAATTATTTAAAAAATTAATCATTTATTTAAACATCATTGTCAGATTCAAAATCACTATCGGAATTATGGCAAATAAGATACAGTTGACCTAAATTACTACTGCATCGTTCATGCGCCCATCTTTTACATTGGTTATATTTAATCCATTGTTCATTCGGGCACTATTCAAAAATGGCTCATCACAAATGATACAGGAACAATTAATATCTGTCAACTCTTCCTCTTCTTCTTTGTCATTTGATCTACGGCTACGAGATGGATAACTCAACTTTCTGGCAGACTTCACTTTTTTTTTCAACTTTTGGATAGTTTCTTCTTCTTGAGCTTACAATTATCTATTTCATTCTTTTATGGTATGTCCGTTAAAACAGCACACTTTCAATTTTATCTAGTAATTTTTGTTTTTCTTGGACCAGCTTTAGGTAAGGGTCTTATCTCTTCTGTTGATTTTTTTTTCTGAGGTAGTGATGGTTTAAAATTTATGGCTAATGAGGTAGAGGGAGTTGAGAATTTTCATTATTTTTTGCAATATTTTCAACATTCTCTTCAGTAGTTGAGCTATCTTCAAGTGGTCGATTAGTTAGGAAAGATGCTTTGAAATCATCATCAGAGAAGACATTTGGATTAAAAGGAACAATTCCAGTTGCTCTAAATGCTGACTTAACATTACAAACTGAAAATGGCAAGTCCATAACATTATCTAGGATCTGTGGGATATCATAAATACTAATTGTGATGAATTTATAGTTTGTCAGCCAAGCATCGCATGCACTATAAAATATTTTTTCAGTGGTGCATAAACAGATACATCCAATGGCTGAAGTCAATGTGAAAAGTGGGGATGAAATGAGAGCATAATTATGCCATTACTTTTTGCATAATTCAACCCTTCAACTGACAGATGAGACTCATGGTTATCAAGGAGAAGTAGAATGGGCTTCTTTTTACTACAATTAACTTTCTTGACAAAATATCTCAAATAATCTATGAAGATATCCTCAGTTACCCAGCGACTTGGATTAGCACTTCCACCAGAACCAGTAGAATAGTGTAAAAGAAATCTTGATTTGAAATTTTTTCTCGAAAATATGAAGTATGGGGTAAGTGTGATCCATCAGATTTGATAGTTCCAATCATTATTACCAAACTACCACACTCTGCAGATGTGATTTGACCAACTTGCTGTTCATCCTTTCTTACAACAATTTTGGTTGGGTTGGGAATAGTATCATCTAAGTCATAAACATTATCCGCATCAATTTTGTATTTCTTAAAAACACCATCAAGTTTCAGGAAAAAGAAGTCAACATTTGTACGATTGAGTGCACTAGCTCTTGCCATACTTATTGCCTCTGAAGATCGAATCGATAAGTTAGGATTTCATTTCAGAAATGAAGTAAACCAATCTGGACGAGCTTGTTTATTCTTTTTCCATTTTTCATGAATGGGAACGTTATTCTCTTTTGCATATTCACATACCAGTTTTTGAACATCTTTAGGACTTAATTCAAAGTAGATATTGGCACATTTCAGAATATAGCTAGCAAGTTCATTTTCAATTTCTCATAAGAAGACTTGTCGATTGTTTCTATAATTAAATTTATCATAAAGTATTAGAATGTCAAGTCATAACTTAATGTAGAATTGTTTAATGATAGTTGTATACACCCAACAGGAGTTTTCTCTGCATTAGGATCACCTTTTATTTCGGCTTCACTAAATTTATGGCAATATCGCCTCAGTGTTTTCCAATTAATTTCAAGTTCCTTCGCAGCACTCCGGTAAGAATACCCATCTTGTTTTACTAGTCGAGCAGCCTCCAACATCCTTTCTCTGCTAGTAGTACCTCTTTCAGTATTACGTTTGAAGTTTCTTACCATTTTACTACAAAAAACCATGAAAATGATGATAGTTGTTTATATTATTAAATGAGACAACCAGCCCCAATCATTTTGAGACCATGTGCCCCAATAATCCTTCTTCCATAAAATAAAAATAACGAAAACTTCAATTTCTTTATATGAATATGTATCTAAATAACAACTACTTACCCAAATATATTTGTTCTCTCATCCAGTTGAATTATAATACATCGAAACCACAAAATAAAAAGTCCAAATACTGTTTTTGAAGTTATCACCCATGTCATGTAACTGACATGATTACAGCATGTAGGAGCATTTTACACAGGTGAAAACATGAGTGAGATAACCAACCCCTGAGACAACCAACCCCGGTCTCCCCTACATTTATTAAAACACAAAGAAATAAATTTGCCATTGAGAAAAATTTGACCGTTTTTTTTTGTTGACTTAGTAAATAGGTATAGTAATGAAAGTATTTATGTATTACAATCAAACTAGAAATTCAAAAAAAAAAAAATTCAAGTTTTCACAAGGTTTTAATAGATAAATAAAATTTTAAAAGTGTACCGATTCAAAATTGAGTGTTTACATTGAAGACAAAGTTTGCAAAACAATCACAGCGAGTGAGCAATTTCCAAGTAATGTAAACTCTCTTTTGAACCATGTTGAAGATATTTTTTATAATTAATGATCACTAAGCGACAAAACATTACCTTTAATATCTCATAAATAATTTTACCGATGAGTGAAGTATATATTCAAAATGATAAAATATTGTGAGCACACCACTTTTAAATCAGAAGCTGGTGTAGAGGATTAGTTTGTCATGCAGGAGGTTGCAGGTTTGAATCCCACTCAGAGAATTTTTTGTTTTTTTAATATTATTTCCATTAATAATTTGGATAGGGAGAGAGTTTAAAAAAAAGTGAAAAAGGGTCAAATATTTGTTCGTTTTAGAGCAAAATAATTCTGAATAATTTTACTTTTTTTTTTTAACCAAAAAATCTTCGCACCTCTCACCGCCCAACTTCACAAAAATTACTTAAAAAATTTTCTTAAAACCGAATAATTAATAGTTTAATAATTTTACTTAATAAATACCGAAAAACGGAGAAAGTAGTCGAACTGTGCAAGAAAATGATCGAGCTGGACAAAATAGTCAACTCGAAAGTGTGCATGCGCCCAACAATATGTTTTTCGCCTCGTATTTGAAATGCGCTTTATTTTGTTCAGTTTCAACGGACATTAAAAATCGTATTTTTCGGTTGGGTGCTGCAAAAAATGAAACGAAAAAGAATTATGGTAAATTAATAGGTAATTTTTTTGAAAAAAAAGAAGCGACTTCAAAAAAATAAAAAATAAAAAAAAATGGGCTAAAACAAGAAAAATGATCCATTTAGTTTCACCAGAAAAATATAGGTCCAGGGGCTGGAATTATTAAAGTCGGCGCTCTTTTCTCTACCATAATTATAAGCTATATTTGTCAGTTTTCAATATTTCCAATTCCTATAATTACCTATATCTTGCTGGAGAAATTTTAAAAGAATTATTTTTTTCCTCTTAGCTCATTTTTTTTTTTTTTTTTTTTTTTTTGTTAAAGTCAGTTCTAGTTTTTGAAAAAAAATATCTATTAATTTACCATAATGCTTTTTTGTTGCATTTTAATTTCAGTAAAAATAATTTTTTTTTTCAGAGCCTTTTTACTCGTTTCTTATTTTTTGAAGTTGATCAGATTTTTTAGAAAACAATTTTTTAATGACTTTTCGTTTCTAGTGTTAGTGGCAATATTTCTTTAAAACTACCTGTTTCTATTTTAAAAAATAACTCCAAAACAGTCTCAATGATTCTGAAAAAAATTTAATGGGACCACAGCGGGATCATATTCTCTATCATTCGAAAAAAGTTCATCAAAATCGGTGAATGGGTTGAGAAATTACGATGGAACAAACATAAAAAAAAAGGGGTATTTTCTTTTTGTGTGTGGCGGGATGGTACCCACTATGCACCTGATTTTTATGTGACAATGTCAAACAGAGAAAAAGAAAGTTGAAATTTTCAGAATAACATAACATATCACATCCTAGATATATTTTAATGCTGAATCAAATGAAATCAACTTAAAGTTAATGGGACAAATATAGTTTTAGAATTATTGCGAATTTTGTACCAAGGTTTAACCGGTAAAATTTATATTTACTGGTATTTAACTTCTAACATCGAGCACAAAAGTCATATTTTTCAAGCTCATTTTTTAGGGTTGGGAAGCATCATACACAAAAAGTAGTAAGAACCTTTTTTAATGGTAAATATAATGTTAAACTTTTTCTGACTGAACTATTCTCGCACTGTAGTTAATATTTCTGAGAAAATTTCAAAAAACTGACTTGGGACACAATTTCCGTAATTCCCACTGTAGCAAGAGGGCCGTGTGGTTGCGACTTTTAAAATGTTACTTACGACACTCATCCCTAAAGATGGAATTCAAACTATGGCAATTTTACAGAATGAGATTTCTATCTTCTCTGGACTACAAGTGTATTTTCAGTGTAGAATTAAAATGTTTGTTGGTCACATATAAATTAAGAGAATGGTATGCCACCCATAATGGGGAAAACGCCTTATACTGATCGAATTAATACTCCTACTTTTTTTGAAGTCGGTTAAAAATACTTTTCACGGCAAAATTTCTTCGAAACTGAGACTCGATACTTATTGATTGGAATAAAATCAATTTACTCCAGCCATAAATTTTTAATAGTGAAGTCATTTCTTGTTGCTGAATGATTTCCATCTGTTATACGTGAGCATTCGTCTAAATTTTATTCAACCACGAAAATTAAAATCCTGTGCTTCTTTCTACAGAGATAATATCTAAGTAACTCTCATTATCATATTTTTGATTGAAAAGAATCAAATAATTTCAATTTTTTATTTTGATTGTTTCATTTTTTTTTTTTGTTGAAAATATTATCTAGTCAATCTTAGGAGAATTCAAGCCTTCCTACCTCATCTTGGATAATATTGTATCCCTCACAAGTCGCAGTGTCACACCTATAACCTTATCATAAAGGTATGTGGAAGGCGAAGTTTTTAAAATCGCTACGGGTGAGTCAACTTCGATAGCAACAAAAATACAGCTCGTAGGTATGGTGAATGACGTTAACAGTTCCATTGCATCTATCTTATTTTCTATTAGTTGTTGATTCCACCGTTTTAAATTAGACCACATATTATAGACAAATTTTTGGTATCGGCAGAGATGGAAACTTCCTAACGTGTTAATGTGTCCGACAAAACCAATTGCCCCTGGGGAGCTGACCAACCTGTAGTATTTTAAAGACTTCGCTTGCAAATTTAGCTGATATAAAAAGTAACAACAACAATGTGATTAATTTTATTGTACATTTTTAGTCTTCCAGGCCGAGAACCTATCAAAGACTGGATGTTTTAACTGGAGGGTTCTTACTTTTATTACGTTCAGTTGGATCTGATGGTTACAAATGTTTCAAATCAAAGTTCTCTATAAAATAAACAGGAGCTGCTTCCTCATTCACTTGATTCACCATCTTATATACGAAAATAGAATTTTTTCTACGTCCACCAGATAAATAGTACATTTTTTGACCTGACCCAGTTCCTCTACAAGGTTGCATCATCTGCTCGTAGCCATTATGATTTGTTGAGAGGTTTGGAAACGTGAGTGTGATCATTTCAAATGTTGTTATATAGTTGAGTGGTTCATCGTGGTCCAAGAAAAACCCTTCATCTACGAATACTTTTTCGGAAAAAATTGCAGTGCATATGGTAAACAGCTTTCCTGCCTGCAAAGTCTGTAGTGAATCTCTGAAAGAAAAGATGGCAAAATATTAATGAAGTTACTGTCGAATGGAAAGAGGTAGGCCTCGGTGAGATTGTGCCAACAATAAATTATTATCATTTTTTAAAATAACAAATGAACTGTTAGGGAAAAAATCAAGCATTCATTTACATTTGATGGTAGCCTACTTATTAGGTTTTATCATGCAACTGTTGGAACAAAGAGAATTGTTTGCGTAATTGTTGGCAACACTGCTCTACTAATATCGGATAATTATTACCTCGTACTAATTTTTCTACTATTTCACTTCGTCTTTGTCATATTATGGAATAAACATCTCTCTATAATTCTCTTAATAAACGTTTTATTACTTGGTGTAGTATATAAGTGTTTTCTTTACAATGGTGGTGTATCTTATCTTTTACTGGTAGCCTATATAATAATTCCTCGATTTCTTTCATCTTTACTCAACATCGAAATCCTACAAACCCCAAAATCCAATACCAACATTACTATTAAGCTGCGACCTGAAAACTACAATGTCGCAAAAATTGGTCCCCCAAGACATATTTTTGAACAACCAGACGTTTTTCGTTAATCTTCAAATTACCAATTCTCAAAAATGTAATTTGTCATAAATTTGTGATTGTCTTAAATGGTACGACCTACATGATATAATAATAAATTCCTAAAATAATAAGATTCGTAATAATTTTTGCTCGCTCTCAGAAGCATTATTATTTAAAATATAAATTAAAATTAAAATTAAAATTTCTTTGAATGATAAAATTTTTCACGAGTAGTTACCTCAGTTAAGTCTCTTTAATAACGGGTATATCCCATGAGGGTGATAAAAAATGACTTGCCATCTTGTGTTATTTGTTTTTTCATATATTTTACATTGTTTATTATTACTATATACATAATAACAGAAAATGGCGGTTCATCACTTATCACCCTCATGCACATACATGCTAGCAAAAAGCTTTACCTCAGTTAGGCTGACTGCCATAGTCTGTATTTGTTCACAAAGAATGTGTTTTCTGAATCCATTTTTAAAATTTTTTTCTTTCCCTTCTCTCCACTGTCTCGGTTTAGTCCTTGGTGGTGTTAATAATAATAGCAACTGTGTTTATACCTAAGTAAATATCAGATTAAATCAGTTTATTTTCTCCTTTTTTCATTTTTTCCCACTGGAGCAGACAATTTCTTCATTGTCTGCGATGTAAACTTTTTCTAATATTCCGGTTAACCAGCATTAGTCACTGGACACATTAACACCTCTGTATGTCTTTTTCATGTTTTTACTAAATTTCTATATTACAGATAATATGTGTTTCATTAAAATGGATTAATTTTTTCACTGGAAATGGGCTACCCCGGATGAAAACTTTGGTAATGTAGGCTAACTTTTCTACTGGTGAGCACCTTTCAAGTGCATGAACATTTTGGGAATTGTTTGAATTTATTTTACTGGTATAAAATTGGTAAAAACGATAACTCGGTTGGCTATATGGTTTTGCACCGTTTTTTGGCACTCTGGTAAGATGTAGATGAAAGACTGCCATCTTGGTATTTTTAATTGACTGAGATTATGGGAAATATATTGGGAATGTATCGGTAGAATTTGGCCAACCAGGTCACATACCGCAGTTTTTGTGAATTTTTCCTCTAGTTATGATAGAATTAGAATGCAAATTAATAACCCAACACAATTTCAATCTATAAGCTTCACTATTTTAGCTCTATACTTGAAGGTTGTTGAGTGAAGTTTGATTTGGTAGGTACTAGTTTCCTTAATTTAACAAAAATTGGTATTTTATGTGACTAAAATCAACTAGGCTTATCAAAGTTTGAAGGGAATTGCTCATATGAATGCTGGAGAATACTGTTTCACTCCTCATTGTTAATTCTGACCAAAGGAATATTGAAACAGATGATTAAAAACTTATTTGAATTAAATTTTTTGAAAAATTTAATTGAAAAATTGATTTAAAAATTGTTGAATAAACAAAAACAGTTGGTACTTTTACAGTCCCTGATGTGTAATACGGGCCTTTGTAAATCAAGTTTATTGCAATTCCTCTGGATATCTGAATAACGAAGTCTTTAGTTAAGCATTCTATTACTAAAAAAACATTTGGTTTTTAAAATTATTAGGCAGGTAATTATGAGATAAATTTTCGCTGTATTTTTTATGCCTTTATTTCTATCTTCAAATCAATCATATCTGAAAAGTTTAATTTTCAGAGACTTATAAAAAATGATAATGTTCTTATACTTAGTGAATGTTTCATATTTTTTGTGATAATGTGTACCTAGCTAATGATAATATATGAAACTCATTATTTTATCACAATAAAATTATTTCATATTTGTGGATGTGTGCATAGACGTATACAACCTCACACAATAGCAAAAGGTGGAGCATGTTCTTCTCATATATGTGTATGTGTGTGAGGCTAGCTCAATATGAAATTTGGCAGTACAGGTGAAATATGAAGCTGTGAGTGCAAAAAGGCAGTTTGTGGACTCTAATTTCCACTGGCCCACTAGGTGTTTGACGAGTGTGTAATACACCCATTTGACAACAATCACCCATCACCACAGTATTTATAAATGTACCCAATTGATCAGATGTGTTGCAAAATATTGTCTCATTGATGTCATTATTGAAACACTGTTGGTCATACATGTCCCATGTTAACCAACACAATATTAACAACGTAGAAAAATATTTGGATCATTTATATTTTACCACTATGTTCTAGGCCTACGATCAATAACGCTAATTTATCTCTAATGGTTAGTTGGTGAGTGTCAATGAAACGCAGTAATGCTAAGATCATTAACTGACAGGAATATTTTGTGGGGACAATACTCGTATGAGGTAACAGGGACTCGCACCCCTCGACGATAGTCGCCGCCCAAAGGCTGGCAATAATCGTCTTTATGATGTTAAACAAATATACACTGGTGCGTTTGTATGTTCGTACCTGTACGTACGTACAGGTAAGATACATTGCACGGGCCGAGATCAATTACCTGATAACGATTTCGGTGATGTCACGGCCCAGTACCAAACGCGCTGCGTCGTTTCTTATCCCCTCGATGCAGGCAAGAAACGACGTAACGCACGACATAATTACGTACATGTACGTATGCATGTGGTCTGTGTGCGTGTACCAAATCCTGTATATAAACTCTCAGAACCGGCTCAAAAATCGCCAGTGTTCGCCGAGGATTTGACTCTCTCATACTTAATTGTATGAAGTGGCAGAACACGCAAATACTGTTGAAAACCTTCTAGTGTGAATAACTCTCACGACAAGGTATTCCACATACTTCTTCGAAACGTGAAAAATATTTATATTTTTTTATTTTTTACTGTTTCTCATGTGAGTTAGTGAGCACAGTAGATTCCAGTACAATACTGGCAGAGGGATCTTTTAGATGATGTGGGGGCCTCGGCCAAGGCATGCCAGTTTGTATGTTAGAAATGGCAGGGTGAACTCCAAGGCCTGCTTTGTCCCCCCATCATTGTCACACCAAAGTGGCATACCATGGACCAGCTCTTCTTGCTTCTGCCCAAAAGATCCCACCACCTATGTAATGAGTGAACCTAATTCTGAGTGATTCTAGTATCTGAACTCATTGTAACTAAAAACATGTTTAATCTAAAAATAATTATTCTCAAAAGGATTAAAAAATATCGATGAACCTAACAAACCATTTTAAACTATATTGATCCGAAATAGTTATAATTAGATGATTCAAAGAAATGTTCCTGTCAGGACAATTTTGTCATACTGTTTAACTCAATTGTTAGCCTTTCTGTGGTGGAGACATAATAGGATTACTGCTTGCCTGATTATATTGACACACAAGTGACACATTATTTTGCATTATATAATTATAATAAGTATATTTCTATTATTTGTGACAGACATGCATTTTACAGTGGCACATCCAGGAGGAAATGGTGGAATTTCTTCCATCAAATGACGAAGGAAGGGATGTTATCAGGAAATCGAATGGAAAATAATAGAAGTATGACGCAATATCCAATTAAAAATCTGTCAAAATTTGTTGAAGAATAAAAAAAAAGTGGTCAACTCCTCCAAACTATTGGAATTTACTCCTGTCCTAAATGACACTCGGCATCCGCCACTAGCGTTTTGCATAAGAATTTAATTATGTTTTCGCTATCATTGCGTCACTGCTGTCATATCGTGTGACATACGTACCTCAATCACTACGTATTGATTATTAAAGATTTCTAGTTATATCAGTTATGTTTAACTTGAGGTATTCACTTGAACCACAATTATGTGTCATTTCTTTTATGTTTCCATGTTACATTACGTTCCATTATTGGGCTCCCTAATTATATATTTGTGAGTTTTCAACATAAGTTCGACTGACTTTTGCGTCGTCCCAGCTGAGTTACAGGCGAAGCCTACATTACTTCATAGTGATTCTACTGTAACAATTACGCAAATTTTGTTAAGTAGGTACCTACATATCATATTCTGATCTCCGTTGCGTAAGTGGTTTTTTGGGTAAAGGTGAATAATTTATGATCTTCAGTTCTGAGTTGTCTCAATGGAATGAATAAACACACCGTCCACGTGTGTAGTTTATAGTAAGCAGAAAACTACAGTATGACGTACCTACTGCCTAGCACACTGCCAAACGTTATATTCGACAGTAGACTGTAGTGCAAACTGCAAATTGCTCAGCACTTTACTGTTCGTACGCCACAGTACTCCGCAGTAGGTGCCTATTAAACAATAGGAAGGAACTTCATAATAGGCATCACACTCTGCTCAACCCTACAACCCTATCTGATAGGCTATTTTGTAGTAAGCTACGTGCTCAGTAGCATCTAAGGTAGTACACATTACAGTGTAGGTACATCCTTCTCACATAGTAGCGCTCACTGAGCATTACTGTTCAGTGGTATAGCAATTTGTGATGTCAAATTTATCTGGTAAGGTTTGTGAAATAATTGTATTGTCGATAGGACTTTTCCATAACTGCGTCATACATTCATCCCATTTGGTAATGTATACCGCACCTAACTTACAGGAATCTTCTATTTCTAAGGCATGGCGTCCCTCTGACGCATTTGCAATTAAAATGTCACTAAGTTGTGTGACAACCTGGAACAAGTGACAGGTATTTTCAAAGAAACCTATTAATTCACGACCCTATCACGTCGCAGTGCTAACTATCAATAACTTGTCAGTAAGTGAAGGTAGTGCCACACCACTGAAAAAAATAGTATCCTCTCATGTGACACAAACCTATGTCTTGCAGATTGGGCTACTTTTTAAAAATTTGATTTTGCCAGTTAATTTTTTATGATAATATAGCATACACAATTAGACTAAGTTTACTACATTTTTTGATGAACTGTAAACGTTTTTTGCTTCGAGTACGTAATTCAACTATGTACGTATCTACTGTAGGCTATTATAGGTATAACCCATCAAATGATGAATAGAAAATGAAATGTCGTTCTGCAACATATTGGTGAAGCTCATACTGCATCGTACAGTATTGTAGTGGAGGAGTTTACTATTAAGTTGGTTTTACGTCGCAAGGACGAATAAAATATGTTCGTTGTCACACACCTTAGCACGCGCCTGGTTGTAGAACAACTGTTAGCGTCACCTCAGCCCAGTATCTCCGGTCATATCGAGTCCTCTGCGCATCGCTAGTGCGCACAGGACTCGTGGGCGTAGCCATGACACTGGGGGCGGTGTTCCTGGGTTGCCATCGGTGGCCCTCCGAAGATTTCCCCTGAAATCTAGAATAAAGATTAGACACACATGTTATATGAAATGTTATTTTATTATAAAAGGAAACAATAAAACAACAAATAACATAGAAATATGAAAAAATAGATATTTACAGAAAATTATAAATAAAATAGGAACAAAAAATTTTATTTTTCTTTTCTGGCGTTACGGTGTAACGAAGTTTGACAAAAATGAAACTTTCAACGAAAGTTCGTTTCAACTGCCGGACACTGCAGTTGAGAGGATGGAACGAGTTATTGGCTGTAGATCACAGATTCTGTAAGGGAATATTCCGGAATTAGCGAGTCGTAGAAACATCAATGATGCTAGGTTAAGTAGTGCACTCTGCCACCTATTACCCGTAGCCTTTTATAAAGCACATGACAGTAATAATGGGTGCCAAAAAATCGTAGTTATACCTTTTTTAGGAGTATAATGTCCAATTATGGCGTACCCTAAATTCAATAATTTGGCTTGTCAGACCAGTCTATTTTTGTTATAATCAGGGGAGATCTATCAGAGGTATGATACTACGTATCGGGTTTTTTGACATTTCTGTCATCTAACTCCAACGGAGCCAAGAACTTAAGAGGTCTTGTGGATGTTTGCTTGCTTGAGAATTCTATTTTTGCGTGACGGACTTGTCCATCACGAGATTTCTCTAAATCAATGATTTTTGCAAGTTTGTAAATTCCAGGTTTGGATGTGTAGTCCAAAATGTGTACTATGTC
Source organism: Ericerus pela (assembly GCA_011428145.1). Lineage (NCBI taxonomy): Eukaryota > Metazoa > Arthropoda > Insecta > Hemiptera > Coccidae > Ericerus > Ericerus pela. The sequence goes on from WOFM01000123.1 coordinate 67,171, forward strand.
GTTTACTTTCGGTACAAATGGTACCATGCGCCCTGGGTTGGAGAGCGCAGTTGGTGGTCTATTTCTTAGGTATAAGAGATATTGTCTCTTCCAAGTTAACCAAAGGTTTGTTAGGTAATCTTGGTCAAGTTTCCAAATGTCCATCAGTTGTTTTGCTGTAGGAGTTGGATCCTTGTTCGATTCATTAATTGGATTGCTTAGGTAGCCTAAGTTGGCCTGCATGAAATGTGCGGGTGTTAATGTCAACTGATCTAGCTCATCCGGAGATGGGCATAGTGGTTTTCTATTAACCATTGTTTGTATGTCTTTCAAGCTCGCTTGAAAGGTATGTTTGTAGATTGAGTGGTGACTGTGGACTTTATAAAACACTTGTTTTATAATGCCAATCAGTCATTCATAAACTCCACCATACCATGGTGCTTTAGCTGGGATGAAGTGCCATCTAATGCCTCTTTCATCTAGGCTAGGTTTGATTTTTTGTTCTTCAGTAAACATTTTCCAGTACTCTGGTAAGTACGTTGTAATTAAGTGGAATTGCGCTGCGTTATCGGATAGGATAACTTTGGGTGTGCCCTTGTCAGCGAGAAATGTTAGGAACGCTGTCCAGATGTCCTCAGTTGTCAAGTTTGATACTGAGAGTAGGTGCACCGCTCTGGTGGAAAGGCATGTAAAGATTAACACCCAGTTCTTAATTGGTGGTGTAGTTGGTGTTTCCAACTGTGCTTTCGATTTTGGCAGGTATTTGTCAAATACCATAAATGGGCCAAAGATGTCTACACCTGTGTAGGTGAATGGGTTCACGAAAGGTACCAGATGAAAGTCTGGTAGTGCTGAAAATGTTGGTTGTTTAAATGATCTGGTTTCAGCTTTTTTGCATGTACAAAAAGTAAGGAGGGTGATCTCATTTTTCTAGTACTTCGGGTAGTTTTCCAAGGTCAGCTCTGATGAAACAGAGTAAAGTGAAATGAAAAGTGAAATCTAAAGATGTGTAAGGTGAAATTAATCTTTTTCTCCTTATTTGCTGTTTACTAAATTGTCGTACGGCTTCTATACATTGTAAGAATGTATGTACGGGTTTAGATAAGGTATTGAATTTTGTGATATCTATGTTGAACGGAGTATTCAATGGTGGATGTATGAAACTTTCGAAAGGTATTTCTTCTTTCGGAATGTAGCATGATTTGGTAATGGTCAAATCTAGGGGCTGGCTTTGGTTTGGTGGGTCAGCTATCCACTGTTGAGACAGAACCTCAGTTCTGGTAGTGTGAATTCACATTGATCTGTGTTTGGACCAATGAAGAAGTGCAGGATGAATCTTTTTTCTGATTTCATCTGCCTTAAGTGTTTGGCTGGATGATGTTTGTCAAAAATTGATTCATCTTCTATTGTTATTGAAACTGACTGTTTGGAAGTTGAAGATAATATCTTTCATTGTGTGAAATACAGGTGTATCTAATTTGGTTGGTTCATCTAGTAGGCTTTCGATTATGTTCAAATTGGTTTCTGGCCAAGATTTTTCATCTTGGGATAGTCAAGTTGGTGCAGACCAACAGAGTGATTGGGTAAGTTCGTGGATAGAGGAACCACCTGAGCCAATAACAGCTGGGTTTTCCATTGATGGGACATATCGATATTCAACGGGTTTTATACTTTTTATTTCGTCGACTCTATTTTTTACAAATTGTGGGTGAACTTTTTAATAGCCATGTGAGAACACATTTGCTATCAGACCATAAGAATGTTGGTGCGTTCTGTAAACCGAGTGGTTTACGTAGGGAACGTAGTCCACGTGCACCTATAAGTGCTGCAATCAATTTGAGTTTAGGAATTGTGATTGGTCGCATAGGTGTTACGCGTGATTTTCCTGTTACAAATCTTACTGCATGGCAATTTGATTTAGTGTTTCTAAATCTGATATATATTGCCAAGGAGTAAGCTACCTGTGATGCATACGAATACGTGTAATTGACAGGTATTCGGGTCATAAGTTCCTAAATAGAATTGCTTAGGTATGCAGTAGTTAAGGCTGTTACTGAGATCGTTAATTATCTCAGTGGCTGTTGGTTTGAGATCGTCTGGGACTTTTTGATCCCATTTCAATCCCTTGGACCAAAGTACTTTCATGAACATTCTTGATGGAACAAACGCTGGTGCAAACCAACTTAATGGTTCATAGAATGATGATAGTACCCTAAGGAATGTGCGTTTTGTCCATAGGGACATAAATGGTTTTGGTTTGGGCATGTATAGTACATCATGGTCCATGTCCCAGTACAAACCAAGTACTTTGATGATTGGGTTGCTTAATGCGTGTTCTGTGTTGAAGTCTTTCCTAAGTTGTTTGCAATTGGTGCCCCATTGGGCGAGTTCCATGGAGATATCGTTGAATAAATTATTGGATTTTATGTATAATTCTTTTGCTTCTTCGTACGTTTGTATGGAAACAATTAAATTATCAACGTAAAATCTTTCCAAGAACTTGTCATGGAACTCCATGTCGACCAATTGAAAGTGATGTAATAGCAATGCTGCAAGTAGGAATGGTGCCGTAATGATTCCAAATGGAACACGGCAGATTCGAAATGTTACTAAATTATTGTTGTTCATGGGATTGTTTGGATTTTCAATCCATAAGAAACGTGTGACATCTGTGTCATCTGGGTGCAATCTGATTTGATGAGATGCTTTTTTGATATCAGCGATTATTGTGTAAGGGTTCTTACAAAAACTCACAAGCATTGCTATTAAATCAGCTAATAATACTTTTCCTTTACGCATACAGTCATTTAAGGACAAGTAAGACTTTTTGGTTTTGGCCGATCCATCAAAAACTACTCTGAGCGGAGTGCTTTTTTTGGATTGTAGACACCCTTGTGTGGTAGGTAATGTACCACTTCCACGTGTCTATCGTTCTTGATAGGTTCAATCATCTCTAAATTGATTAGGGAAATAAAATACTGATCGTATCTTATGAAAAATTCTGGATTTTTCTGCAATTTTGGTAATTGTCTTTCTAATCATTTAAAGGCTAATTGTCTATTGATGACTAGGGGTGGGGGGATATACTTGTATAGCCACCAGATTTGGTACCTATTGTTCACTAATTTTATATTTTTATAAAAGAAGTGCAATGCTTCAGTTTCTGCATCGTCCTCAACTAAGTTTTTTGTTTCAATACCTAATGTATCCAGATTCCAGAAGTTTTCGATACTTTCTGGGGAAGTAAAGAATGATGGTTCGAATGCGTCAAATTTGGTTGATTTTCCTAAGAATCCTCCTAACATGTTTCCAAAATCAGTTTCAATTAGGGTTAGGGTTGGTGACAAATGTTTAATGTGCTTTATAAATGACCACATATAATTATTGCCAACTAATATATGTATTGTACATTCTCGGTCTAAGTCTGAAAAATCATTATTTGAATATCGTGGGTAACGATTTTTAAATTCATCAAAATCAAATTTGGAAAGGTTATTCACGATGTGCGGTACCGTATTGGCTTCCATTTGAACTTTAGTTCCATCGTGTTTGAATAATTCAAATTTTACTATTTGGGTGCGAATTTGTTTTGACATTTGTCCAGCTAGGCCATGAAATTTGATTGTTTCGGCATACTCAGAAAAGTTTTGTCTGAGGTGTTCATAGGCATATGTGTAAAACATATAGCTATGTTTGCTTCCGCAATCAAAAAAGCCATTAATTTTCACTGGTTCATGTGCGTTTGGAGCAAGAATATACGATGAAAACATTAAGAAATGAGCGTCAGTATCTTTAGTACTAAAAAATGGAACTCCAGATTCTGAACTCTGGTTCTCATCCTCTCGACATTGCTGCGCAACGAGATCAATAAAATCTTCTTTTGAAGCTGCAGTCGTCTGTAATGTTACAGGTAGTTTAGGGTCGGGTTCAGGTAATTTTTGTTCCTGTTTATCAAACGGGTTACCTGGCGGTAGGTATTGTTTGCAGTTGCGGAGCATTTCAACCCAGGCTGCAACTTTACCCTCTGTGATCGGGTACTTGATCATGGAGCAGATGTTGAAGTTGTGCTCCGAGCTCCTGCACTGGAACCAGCGGCAGTTTGACGGTGGCAGCACTTTGCAGTATTGAATACTGGGGTGCGATTGTGTACAGCGCGTACACAATTGATATCGCTGGTAATGCGCACGTCGGGATTCCAACGTGCTTTTCTTTCTGCAAAGGTGGGTGTGATGCTTGCCTTTGTAGAAGAGGTATGGTGTGTTTGGCTTCTCCGGCGTGTGTACCGTCAACGCTGGGATGCGCTTCCAGATGGTAGCTGCACCCAAGTGGTGCCATCCGCATCTGTGGTGGATAAGTTTTTATTAGTATCCCTATTCTTTATACGATTCAAACGTTGGGCTGGTCGTTTTCGAGGATTGGATTTATTCTGTCCTCTTTCGTTCGATTTCTTTTCTGTAGAGATAATTGCAAAATTTCTCCTGCCTTTAGGTTGAGAGGGATTTCTATTTTGAGGGGGTAGATTAGGTTTATCAACCTTTTTTGGTATAGAAGTAAAAATAGGTTCTGATAACTCCCTAATTTTAATAAACGATCTAACTGCTTCGAACAAATGTTTTACATGGCATTTGCTACTTTTTAATGTGTTTTGATAAGATTGAGGGGGGAATTTTTTAATCACTATATTAAATAATTGCTCCTCATCGATTACTTTCTCAAGTAATCGATATCTATCTACCATGATAGTGAGGGTGTCTAACATATCCAAGATTGATGTTGTGTCGTTAGTAATTGTTGTGTATGCTGTTATTTTTAGCCACATTTCAGCTCAAATCTTAAATTCGTCCCCGTACCTACTATCTAGAAATTTTAAGAGTTGGATGTAGCCAACGTTATCTGGGGAGAAATGGTTAATTTTCTCTACCAAAAATTTTGGTAAGACCCCTTGCAGTAGGTTAACTTTTTGTGGGATGGCAATGTCATTTCATTTATTAACGTAGTTATTAAATCCGTTAATAAAGCCAGGATTGCCTAAAATGTCACCATCCCACTTTTGTAAATAAAATTTCAGAGGTTTGAGGTTTGCAAACCCAGCATCAACTTGATCTTTTGGATCATGTTCTCAACATTTCGAAATATAATTTTCAGATGATGATTTTTTGATGGTATTCATTTCCATCGCTACTGGCAGGGGTATATTATTTTCTACCGAGTTTTGTGGTAGCTCACGACACGACGTGTCTGATGTTTGGAAATTAATTTTGGATAAAGAGGGGGGGTTTGAACAGAGCCTTTTAGGGCTTGGTTCTCCCTCATTGATTTCAGGAAATATAATATTTTCGGCTGATACTGAAATATTATTACCTGTGACCATTCCGGGATTGCCACGTTCACCTCTTGCAGGTGTGCGTTTTTCCAGAAGCGATGCAGGTTGTTGCGAACACTCTCGTTAGGCTGCTTTTGTCGCGTCAGGTAGGTATTGGATGATAAACTCCGCCAGTTGAATCCAAGATCCTCATGGACCTTGACATCCTTGCGCAGAGCATCTCCGAGCTCTGTGGTAAGCTCCAGGGCCCTGGCATCCCAGCAGGCTTGCTCCTCCCTACGTTGCTGCTCGTTGGAGTCTTGGCTTACCATGGGTATGGGCACCGGATCCTCCATCCGCTGTTGCTGTACTTTGGGTTTTATTGCGGATTGCAGCAGCAATAGTTTTCTCTTGGACTGGCGGGCCCTCCACAAGTCTTCTCTTGCAAGGCCTCTAGGTACGTACTCGAGGTCCTTTATTGTGGCCTCGATTGCTGCGTCCTCGTTGGCCAGCGCGTTTATTTTGTGCGCACGTACATACGGGCCCTCTAATTTCCTTTCGAGGGTTTGGGTGTACTCTTCTATGTCTTCTAGTATGGTGAGGAATTGCTGTCGTTCATCTTCACTGTCGCTGGTTGCATATGTGGATGCATGGCTACGCGGCTGTATGTCCATAGGTATTTGGGGGCAGTGCATCCCAGTGATGGTTGAGGGTTTGGAAGCCTCGCTGCTGCTTTGCAAAGTTCTTCCTCCTCATCCACTTCCTCAGCCCAACATGGCTGCAGAGCCGGGGTTTTGTCGTCTTGACGTGACTTTCCTGGTTCGTTTGACGACTCCTCTTCCATGAGTAGGTTTTCTGGATCAAGGAGTACGTCAATATCGTCGCCTCGTGACGTGCCAGCTTTCTCCTGTTGTTTACTCATGTTCTAAGAACAGGGATAAAAAGAGAAAATAAATTATCCCTCTTTTATCATGTTAGGTATTAGCCTCATCGATCGAAGAGGGAGATAAGTGCAAATATAAATGAGTTTTGCATTCGTACTATTAACCTACATTCGAACGAAGGTCAATGACACGGTTCGTGTATTAGTATTACAGTGGTTAGTTATCAGAATTGCGCGCCATATTTTTGTATATAGGGAATACGTAACCGGTGTTACAAATTTTTACCATGCGCTTTAATTTTTATGCGAAAGAAGGATCGTAATTCATTTTTTACGTAATTTTATCGACTTTTGAAAATCGTATTTTCGAAATTTTTCTAAATTTTTTCTACAAATGAAAACTCGAGCGTGACCTGTGGGTGAAAAGTTGTTTTTCGAATTTCACAAATAAAATTAATGTTTTTTAGAAAACTGTTTGTTTTCAGTCTGCTCAAAAAAAAAATTTTATCGTAACCCTGGGGTGACTGACTGTTTTTGATTCGTAACTCGATTACGTACAAATAAAACATTTGTGGTTTGCACTAAGATCGATATTCGATCTTAGGCATTTATGAAAATGGCGGACTTAGCTATTGAAATTATAATAACGTACAATAGAAACAAATTAATGAAGTCCGAACAGCTAAAATTTTGTTTCGTAACAATCTGTTACAAATGCATATTCCAAATATGTGATATTTGCCTAATTGCATATGGCGTCACTTTAGAAAATTTAGCTAAAGAACGTATTAAGACGTAAGTGTACTTACGGTTTTCCTTTTGATTAAATGGCTGCACCTTTCGGAAACTTTGCCACTACACTCCGGGGGGAATGTTAAAGTAAAATACATAAATAATTATGAAAAAAAACACAAAAAATAATTAATTGTAATGATAAAAGATGCAATATTAGAACGCACTATGATCGCAATCTAAATCGGACAACAAGTGAAGATGATACCCTACCTTTTGGTACATCAGGGGTACGTCGTGTTGAACACGTTGTTGCTGGGGTGAGATAGCACATGAGTGGGGTATTATCTCCACCGTTGCTGCCGTTGCAGCGGACTGCACAAACTTTGTTTGTGTGTGTTTTTTTGTAAGGGTTACAATCTTTTTTACGTATGTGTGCGTGTCCACACAAAAAATTCATACGATGTTGAACAATCGTCCAGCGGCTGGTGAAAGCCGATTGGATGAACCTAGTCTTTTGTCTTTTACATAATCGTCGTAGTTTTGAGGAATTTTGATCAGTTTTTTATATGATTTGTGTCTTTATTAAAAATCATTTTTTCAAACGTACGAGTGCGAGAGAGAGGAATATTCCTAGATTTTTTTTCTGTCTCTCTCGCTTTGTTCAGATTTGAAGGACAAGACATAAATGCGCTATCGTTTAGCGATGTTTCTGTATTTTCTATAGCCTGAATATTTTGAAGATGAATTTTTGGATTCAATGTAATTTATTTATTGAAATAATATGCGTAATATTGAGCGCTGGGGGCAATGGAAAAATAATTATGAATTATTTTTTTGTCAGCTATCTTACAGTGTTAATTACGATAAGCATTTTTAGGCTAATTAACAATTAGAAAATGTATGACTATACTCAGTATAGGGAATTATCAGTGAATTAAAGTTCAGTGTCATGTGAGTCGAAATGTTCAAGTCTGATTGCAATTGTCAGGCTAATTCTTATTGAGACTGGTGATTGCGTACAATGTACGGGTGAGAGTTATTTACTGGAGGAAGCGTTTAGCATTTCAGTTCAAGTTGAACCGTATGTCAGGCCACAAACAATTTGTATTTCCGTTTTTCGCAATTAGATCCGAAATTAATTTTTGATTTCCGAAAAGAAATTTCGATGTTCAAAATGATATTTCGATTTTCAAAATGATATTTCGATTTTCAAAATTGAGTTTCGAGTTGCGAAATTAAATTTCATTTTGCGAAATCAAATTTTGATGAAAACGAATCATTAAATTCGAGGTCCACTGAAAAACACTATGCTCCTGCTACCATGTAGTGGAGGAGTTTATTATTAAGTTGGTTTTACGTCGCCTCAGCCCAGTATCTCCAGTCATGTCGAGTCCTCTGCGCATCGCTAGTGCGCACAGGACTTGTAGGCGTAGCCATGACAAGTATACCCAAACACGATAAAACTATACATGTAAGTTCGTTGTGTGGTATGAATCTAATTTGCACTTGGAATAAATGTGAAACTTTAAAATTCAAAATGTTTATTCACACGTAATTATAATGGTAGTGAAATTAGAAAATTCAAATATTTATTACACATGAAACGAACAAAGATTATTTCTGTTTAACTGGGTCAACGTTGAATGACAGCAAGAAAAATGAATGAAATTATCAATGAGAAAATAATCAGAAGCGAGCTACGAAGTCGATGACGATAATAAAGAAAAACGTTCAGGTTAAGATTAGTCGAGAATGTTGTCATCGGATAAGAGAAGGAATGAATTTAATGAATGAAATGACGTTATTGTAGATAAATAAATCGCACGCAGTTAATAATTACATCGCAACAGCTTAGCCTAGGTCAAACATAAATAAACATGAAAAATTGTCAAAATCTCGCAAGTATGAGCGAGATTTGGTGTGATTTGAGAAAAGACAATTTTTTCTTTTACATACATATATCTGTATATTTTAAGTACACAGATACCACAGACATTACTGTAAGTGAGCATTTTCTGTTAATTATTGGACCAAAATTAAGCCCATGGTGATGACTCCTAAACCCTAGAAGTACCTACAGTAAACTGGGGCTCATTTCAGGTCCAATCTCGATCATGTTTTATTAATTTTCAAATGTGACTACTGATGGCGTAACTCTCAGTTATCAAAATATCAATACTTTTTTCAAATTCAATCAAACCTTGCCTGCAAACGTAGAAAACACGTAGTTTTTAACTAAAAATGTGAAATAAATGATCAAGTTTAATATAACTGGGACACAGGCTTATTGAGCTGCCTACCATAAGAGGTATTGATCCACAAGAGTTTTCATAATATACGCCTAGTTGCCTACCCTCTTATCTTTCTGTAAAATTTATTTCTGAATTAATTATCATGTGAGGACTGTACATTGCGTATGCACGTCTTTCCTTATCAAGTACATTATATTCAACATTATATATACACTGTTTCTTCGTATGTTCTTACTTGCACACAAGGCAAGTAAGATGGAATGTTTAGTGGATGACAAAATGATAGATAAAGATCTCGGTGATGTCTCTGACTGGTAAACGAACATATTATGTTATTCATTATCAGTTGCCATAGTAATGAATAAGAAATGACGTAATTTCAACAACACATATACATATGTATATGTACATATGTAGTTCTGGGTACGTGTGCCAATTTCCTTATAAACTCACAAAACTGGCTACAAAATCAGCAGTGTTTGCCCAGGTTTTGGCTTACGCATATGTTTAGATATGAAGTGGTTGAACACACAAAATCTGTAGATTACCTTCTGGTGAGAATATCTTTTAACAACAAAGTATTCCACATATCATTTGACCATAGAGTATAGTCTATGTCATAAACTCAATCTTTTATTGTTGGGCTATACCTAGTGTAATTTTGTTTAAGCAATAAATTTTGAAACAGTGTTATTGGATGAGGTAGTAAAATTATTTTCTTCATGAATCATCATGTTTGTCCAGAGAGATGAAAGTATACCTGTATGCTAGCAATTTTTAGGCACAGAAAAAATTCTGTAGGTAAGTATATGAAATACAATAATATTGTCACACTGTAGTCTATTCCTCTGCCATCCACAACCAATTATTGGTTAAAATTTTTGAATAACATGTTAGAAATGAATTTTTGAAAATATGCTTTATAAGTAAAGAAGTCTGAGATTTTGTGACTCGAAAATGAAAATTATTTTAAACTTATAATGACGACACAATGTGATGACATCATAGTAACAAAAACACAAATTTGGACAATATAATGTACAAATTCAAATTCATTTTGAAGACGAAATATGATGACAGTAATTAAGTTAAATTCTCTTTTAGACAGTATTAAATATTTCGTCAAGTTTTATTGCAGAGCCGACAGATTTATAATTTGACAATTCTCTACAAGATGACATGATTTGATTTGTTCGATTGACGACATGAGATGAATATGGCAAAGTACAAATTCAATGGAGAGTAAAAACGCAGTAGATAAAATGCATGCAGTCAACGTCCATCTTACTTTATCGCTTTTTACTCTGCACTTTGCCTACCATATGCCGACATGTATATTTGCTATCGTTATGTGCTTGCTTATATATTGACTCTTACACTTTTGATATTATCTGATCGCATGTTTGATGACTATTAACAGACAATAAAGTGGGGAAACCTTGCGGACAGAAAAAAGGCTATCTTGTAAAATGAACAATGTTTTTAAAACACTCTTGTTTAAGCGCTACCTGATATCAGGTTTGTTTGACAAGTAGTCCTTCTTGTGTAGGCAGATGTAGTAAGTCCCAGTCTCAAGTTGTACGTTAAAGTCCTCGTGTAGGCAATTTGATAAAGTGTACCATCTTCGGATGTAGATTACTTCGAACTTAGATTGCAAAAAGTGAATTTGACTTCATTTGTGTTAGTTATTTTTCTCATCCACCCTTTATCACACACCAAAAGCTCCAAAGTCGAAAGTTTCTATTAGGAGTCTTTTACACAACCAAATCACCATCTCTTATGAAGACAAACAATTAGGTGAAGACAAAAGAATTTTCTGATGGTTTCCCCTATTTGTTGTTTGTAATAGCTTTTTTTTATTATTTTATTTTTCCGCTTTACACTTCGTTTTATCCGCTTTGTTGACACTGTAATTCATTCATAATTATAGCCTTTGATAAAATAATTCTGCTGTTTGTTTTCTTCAGTTCAAAACCTTTTATGAATCGAAACTTTGTTAGGTTCTTCTTTCGATACTACATGCTTATTGCTGATTCATTCATCATACTAATTTGCTGACATATGAAGACAATATAAGCTGCATTCCATCGTGTTTGAGAGACTTAATTTCAAAGTCAGAAAGAATTCAGCTATAGGGTTTGACAAAGTTAAAAAAATAAAATGTCTTGAAGTCATTTCTCAAGACCATTCGAATCAGTGTTTCGGCTGCATGATGTCTTAGCTTTAAAACATTGTGACGTCATTAACATTTACCCGCCACCATACATGAAGGTTGACTTTATGAGCCGTTTCCTTTCAGACGCCTCAAAGTGTAAAACGTTTGAAGTGAAGCCTAGCAAACTCTATAGCACTGGCAGGGAAACATGTAAATTAACTGACAATTATGATCCTAGCTCTTTGGTAATGTTCTATCTGCTCTAGTGGCAAACTTCATAACTATTCATGGGTCTTTCCATATATGAACCAAAAAAAAGTCCAAAGTCTGTTCCCAAACAAAGTTAAATAAAAGCATATACAAACTCACATAAGCCGATTCTGATTTTTGATCATTTCGCGGACATATATTGCTTCAACGTTTTGGCGATCATCGTTTATTGTTTGGATCGAGTTCAAAATGCTTGCCACCCTCAAACTTTCGGGAGAAATGTTCAGTTCATCATAGTTATGTGGGTCCATCGGAACCATAATTCTGTCATAAATCACAATTACTTCTTCGTTACTTATTATATTATCCTTTCTATATACGTAAACGACGTTCCAATTTCTGCCATGTGATATAAAAAATTGTTTGTAGTAATCATCGTTTCGCCAGTCGGTTCTAATAGGTCGATGTTGACCAAAACATGGCATCATATTCATCACGAAATCGAAATTGTATGGTTTTTTCGCATTTGCATTTGACGGAATGATGAAAGTTATTTTTTTGTTGATGCATAGATTCTCTTCTAGGTAGTAGTAAGCCAGTAGGTTTAGATGAATCTTCCACTGATATTTGTAGGCATCACGAAGAAATAAATGTTTGCAAAAATTTATCAACTGTAGAGGTGAAAGATCACACCAAATGCTGGAACGTAATATAATAAAAAATAAGTTAATGGTCTCGATGGTAGAGCTAGGCAAGTGCCTAGTACACACATACACATACACACATACACTCACACAAACAGTCATATAGGTCCTCGAAGAGAAATTTCGGCCCTCGAAGGAATAAACTAACGGGCCTTATCAGTTCCAGCAGTATTATTTACCTTTGGAGGGGGTTGTAAAGTGAGAAAACAATTTCGTAACCAGAGCGAAAATATAATTTTTTAGGTTTCTTTTGTGTTGTAGAACACGTGTACATATATTATTAACGTCGTTTTTTTTCAGCATTAGGGAATTTGACTCCCAAAAACTTCATGGATCAATCTGATGCCCTCTTTAACCATTTATCTGGAAATACCTCTTTATTCCAAAATTTGGGCCTTTCCGAGCCGTCTGAAAAAGTCGTAGCCCAGTACCTTTGGTACCCTTTCCCCTTCCTTCCCAGAGGTACTGCAGTCATAGCTGCTATTTGGATGTAGTAGGTACTACACTCCATTGGTCAAGTATATGTTGCTGTAGGCAAATTTTCTACAATTTTTTTCTCCTTAATTTTATTTATGAAAAAATGATAATCATGACGATGCAGCCACAACAAAGAAAGTGCTGATAGGTACCTACCGGTCCAGTGAACCTTCCTAAAAACTATGTAAAACCACCGCTGTATGACACGTCATAAGCTATTGCATATTTGACTATTGTGACTGATCACCACAAAATCCTTTTTACCTAGATGAAGGAACGCCAATAGCATTCTAAATGAAAAAGAATTTTAGGTTGAAACTCTATCGAACTTCTAGTGAGTAAGTGACATTTAATTTTTCCTCGTCTTGGGAAATTTTATCTTCAATACATCTGTGATTTCTCAAGACAGTTTGTTGTCGACTGATTTACATATTTCTAAAAACTGTCTAACAATAGGTAACAAATTTGACTTTGGTCGTTAAGACGTTTCTGACATGGAGCAACGAAATACCTTGTGAAGTTAGGATATTGCCAATGTAGCAATAGTAAACATCCTAGGAACACTTATTTTATGCACCAAACTATATTCTAGGCAATAAAAATAGAGTAATAACTTCTTACTTTACAACTTGCCGTGGGTCATTTATTATCTCCGATATGAAAGTTTCCTCCAACATTTCCTGATTGGGTGCTTGCCCAGTTGTGACGAGAATCGACAGAAAAACAAGACATAATATCGCAGTCATACTTTCGTCGTGGTTGCGACTGATTTTAAATTTCCCTATCTGCAAAAATAGACTATAAAAATCGAAAATATGATTTATTTGCCATCTGTAGATACTTACATGATTTGTGAGGTATATTTGCATAAAAATTATTGAATTTTCACACTTAATCAAATATAATATTACGGTTGGCTTAGGTATCTTTGCAGTTTATCAAATTTGTCAATAAATACAAATGAAACTCTTAACGAAAAATATAGTTTTTTTAAACAACTTCTTGTTGATTTTGATTTTTGAAAAACTGGTACCTGTAGACGATTTTAAAAGCCTCTGTTGTTAGGTATCTACCCAATTTTGTGGCTTCATCAAGGTATATTTTTTCCCTGTAGCGAGTATCGATCAAAGAGATCATTTCTCTATTTCCTTTCCATATCCTGGAAAAACATTGTCCGGTTTTTGGTCTACTGGTAAATACCCACCTTCTCTAGCTTAATATATAATTTTCTAAAAGGCATGCCGATTACAAACTTTAAAAACCAAACCCAGATAACAAAATGGCCTACCCAACTGCTGTTTAATTTTACCACTATTGTGTTCTCCTAATGGACTTTGCAGCTCCGAAGTGAGCGGTCACAGAAGATGAAAAGAACATGTTAACTTTTAAAGAAATTAAAAATCTAGGTACCCACTGGTAGTCTACTAGGTACGGTTTTCCTTGTCAATTTAGGTACATTTTGAAACATCCTGTCATCTTACATTTGACAAAATAAGTCAGTTTTAATGTCAGTAAAATAGTAGTGCCCCCGAAATATCTTGAAGTTTATTTTTTATAACATTAGGCGAAGTAAGTACCTGTAAAATTTTTAAAGAGGGCTTTCATGTTTTTTCCATAGGTAGTGTAACACATATTTTCGTCTATTTTTAAATATGACGAACACATTCGTCTACACGTTTTCGAATACCAAAAATGTAGGTATTCATCAATAATAAAACATCCTATAACTCTTTATAAACAACCACTAAATTACCCATATTTGATTTTATGAATATAGATATAATGTCTGTATATTCATGACCTAATTGTGTCTGTCCCTCGAGTATATTGCGAGTCAGCACAACCCTATAATAACAATCCCCTACCTCACTTAGCCTATCCAATACGTACACTTACATACCCCAAACAAGTATATAAACCATTGATTCGAAGAAATCTTTACATTCAGTACCTAGAGCCTCTCTTACAGAGCTACTACTGAATAGACAATCTTGTCTCAAGGGTTTAATCCCATATGTAAAACTATTGTATAATAATTAACGTATTATTCGATGTACTGTTGTTCTACAGTTTATTATTTTATTAAAAGTGTTAATTCAACCTTGTGTTTTAAATATTATTGAGTCTCTCAAATACGTTAAGGTCCACGATAGTTGTGGATGATAAATTGAATATTTAACTAAAAATGGAGGTATTAATGCTTGTCCAGTGTTAGATATCTCGTGTATGGTATAACACTGAAAGTGGTTCTAATTAAGTACATTACCACCTCTTTTGGCCATTACAGGTAGGTACTAATATACACCTTCTCTGATAAGTCGAACAATACACAGTAGCAATCCATAAATTATTGATATTATCGGTAGTCTATGGATAGTGTTCCTCAAAAATGCTTATCAACAACTTTGACCAAACTATCGACAGTATAGAGGGTGTAGAAAACTGATTGGATGTAATTGAAGAAATAATAAAGATGTTCATGAAGTTACATTTCAGAAGTGTGTAATTACAGCAGAGAAAATAAGTAAAGTGTACAGAATATGCAATGTATGAAGGAAACAAATATGTACGAAGGCTTATAAATAAGCCACGGAACAAGTATCAGTTTAGCCACAAGTACAAACCTATGGAAGTATTTATATAAAGAAAGTCGAGTGTTTGCAGGAGTGTGAGGGGAAGAGGATTGGTGGTCCCAACAACCGTTACAATTCTTTCAACTGAGCACGACTGTGAGAGATAAAATTAAAGGTACCTAAATAAAATTGTACATTACATATTGGTGTTGAATAAAATTGTAACATTGTAGTCACATAAATAAATGATCAAATTAAATAAACATTGTCAATGTAAATATGAGATAATCTGATAGAAAATAAATTTTTAAAATAGAATAAGAAATGGTAAATACATAAATTATTCACATTAAAATATATAGGTGTAAAATTATCTATTAATAATACATGTATTTTTATAATATTTTTCTGATCGACAATGAATAATAAAGAAATAAAATCAATGACTGTGAAGAATTGGTTATATTCAGTGTGGAGCAATAGATCAATCAAGGCAATCTAGATAGTTTCCTGATTTTTCAGATCACTTCCCAATTTCTTCTCCATCACTTCTTTCACTATATAAGAATTGAAAAAGAAAAAAAAAAGAAAATTAAGAATACAAAAATAAGTTTGAATCATTTTAGAAGCAAAGCTTCCACTAAATTGCGCCAGTAGCCCTGTTGATTTCAGGATAGTGAGCAGTTTTTTAACATTGATGACACATATTATCAAAAATATTGAAAGCAATTACACAAATACTGTAAGTGGTAAAAAGTTGAAATTTTCCAGAGACATCTACTTAAGTTATCTGAAGATCCCCTGAAATTTTGGCTGACATCGCACGTTTATTTCTTGAGATCTTGCTGAAATTCTGTTCATATTCCCCAACTTTATTGAATTCTTATCATTAAATTCAAAAGATTTGAACAGAATTTCAAGTATATCTCAAGAAATAAATTTATAATTTCATTCAAAATTTCAGGGAATCTGTAGATAATATATAGATGTCTCCTAAATATCTCAGCATTTTACCACTTACAGTTTTTGTGGAATTGGTTTCAAAAGCATTGATTGTGTATATTCTTCATGTTAAAAAACAGTCCATTGGTAAATAATCCCAAAATTAACATGTTTGACAAATGGCCACGAGAAGGTGACCACTTTGACTTTAGATCCCATTTTTTAAATTTATTTTCAATATTATATGATTTGATTATCTGATTTTTGTACTTGATTTAAGTTATTACAAATGATCATTTGACGATCTAAAGATCTAAAATATCTGAAAAATGGCAGTCTAGATCTCAAAATTAAATCATTTTTTTTGAAGTAATATTAAATTTAAGATCACAATCTTTTAATCTATTGATCTGTGGAACTAATTTTAAAAGAATTTTGCCGAAAACTGGTTACATTCAGGTAAATAAAATTACTTATTAATCTGTAAGAGAAATATTAAAATGTTAATGGGTGAATTTATGTGTTTTTCAGATAAAAAATTTATTTTTTAATTCAAAGGAATTGGTTATGAATCAACGAATAGAGATTAAAGGAATTTGTTTGTTAGGAGAATGTGCTGTCTACTTGATACAAGCTTTGATAAGAACATCAGCAAATTTGTTTTCTGTTGCTATTTGATAAAATTTTAAAAATTTATCTTTATGAGCTTAGGCTAATCCACAGCAATTTATCATAAGCACTCTCGGTTGTTGCTGATCACCTCCAGATATTACATGGATAATGGAAATGTGATCCTCAAAGACTTTGACTGAAGTATCCATTTTGAAGAATTCACAATTAAAAAGCTATGCTACTTCAATGTCTTCAAAGGCATCATGTAAAGCTATCAATTCAGTGGTGATAGAAGATGATGAATGTATGTTTTGGAAATGAATGCCCCAGTTAACTTAATCATTGTACATCTTCATCAGATATAAATTTATTGAATTGGCTTTTTCTAATTCATCTATGTTTATAGGTTCTTCATTATCAATGTCAAATGTATAGGAGGCATCAATGTAGGTGGAAACACCACCAGAGTTCAAACGATTGACTACAGCAATGTTAGTAGTTTTTTCTTAACACCATCGGAGTGGTTCTTGAATCTAGAAAGTAATTCATAAAAAATGTCATGTCTAGCTTAGTGCCTCTAGTGATGTATGAAAGTACACCAATCATGGGTCTATATTCTCTGCCATCTACGTCATTAGTTTTGCTCAATTTTAAATCTGTCTCCATATATATTTTTGAGCGGTTAGAATCACTATGTTAGTATTTCTGAAGAATCTGTTCAGTTGGTTGTTTTGGTTTGAGCTTCATAACTTCGGATTCTCTATTTGTTTCAGTTTCAAATCCTACAAAATGAGTCTGGTTGTTGATCATTTTCAATGATAAATGAGTTTTGAAGTGATCAGTTGTTTCCTGAATCCATTCTGAATTATTTATTGCTAGGAGTAAGTCATGAAGGTAAATTATCATAAATGCTATCCCTTCTGAATCATCTTTACAGATGTACACACGTATGTCAATTTTTGATTTCATATAATTCGAGTTCGAAAAGTGAGAATTCAACAACTCAATCCTATTTTTACTTGAGGTTTTGAAACTGTAAATATATTTTTCTAATTTTAATAATTCTGATTTATCTACTTTACAACTTGAAGGAATGTTTAAATAGATGTCATTCTTGATTTGAGAATTCAAATAAGCAGTTCTGACATACTGCACTAACTGTAAGTTCAACATGTTTCTGACAGACAAGAGCCTCCTAATCAACCACAACTGAACTACAGGTGCATAAGTTTTGGTCATAGTGTAAAATTATGTATCCATGAAATCTTTGGCTACCAATCTTGCCTTTGAGCACATAACACCATTTTTATTAACTTTAGCCAGAAAAATCCAATCTGTATCAACTGGTTCAATTACAAGGTCGATCAACAACTCCAAATTTAAAGATCTGACATGGACTTGAATTCATCATTGATAGCTTTAAGCCACTCATCCTTAACAGGATTATAGAATAATTTTATTTTTTACAAATATCAGAGAAGTTTTGTAATGTTTGGTAAACTTCATTAAACAACTTTGTTTCAGCTGTAATTAATAATTTTTTTTTAAATTTATTTTCATATGATTGTGTCTCATTACAACACTACAAAAAATATAATATGTGTAACATCACAACATAACTATGTTACATTACAACACCAGTGTTGTAAAGTAACACAGATGTTGTAAAGTGACACATTCAAAACTGTGAATGTATAGGGATTTAAATTCAAACTTTCTCAAAGCCAGGTTGTACTTAGATCTTTAAATTACCTATAAAATGTTCTTTAATCAGACCAAAATTGATCGAGTTACAGTAAAATGAAATTTTTTAAATCACTTTACAACATCTGCCCCTAATGATGGTTTGTCATTTTGAATTTTCTATTTTCACTGTGGGGTATAATTATTTGATATATTTTAAAAATGAAACAGTTTATGATTTCATAGTGCAACATAATTTTATCATAGCAGTAATTTTAAACTACCTTGATGTCACAGGATCCCTAACTTCATCTCCAATTGCGGATCTAGGGAAAAATACGGAAATTTTCCCCCAAAAACCAAAAAAATTTAAAAAAAATTGAAGGGTAAGAATTAAATACGACTTCAGAATTGAGATAGAAATTGTAAAAAAGTTAGTTGTAGAAAAAAAAAGTCAACACCCCAAAAATTTTGTCATTTTCCCCCTAAAATTACTTTCTGGATCAGTCACTGTGCATCTCCACAAAAAATGCATTTCCTGTTCTGGTTAATTTTTTTCTGTCTGTTTGTTGCAATAAGTTGGAACAATTCTCAATAGGTAGTTGTAATTTTTTTTTTTCAAGATTTAAAAAAAAAAAACTGTTTTTACACACTCTTTCTGATGCTGTAAGTTTAAACCATAACAATTTCTGAATTCTATACTTCAAATTGACTTACAAATTCAACTATGAGGTTCATGACAGAATGATGGAAATAAAATAAATATCTAATAAAGATTTAAATAAAGGTACGAAAAAAATGTAGTGCATATCGATTCTTAGACTGAGATTATAAAGATTCAGATTGAGTGATGAGAGTAATTGTTAGATGATGAGAAATAATTTCCAAAATATGAACTCAATAGAGCTCTGTTCAAAGAGTACTGATAAATATTTAATGAATAAGATCAACTTTCACTCACTGTAGACAATGTGTCCGTAAAATATATTGTGAGCACATAAAATTTGTATATTCAAGCTGCATGTGCATGGCTTCAATCGCAGTTTTTAACTTAGTAGGGTGAGGTTTGCCACATTGACACACTGCCACAATGACACACCTATCAATATTTCATAAACTATTAGAGCTCTCTACTTGAAAGGTAACTTAGAATATGTACTGATATGTGCTAATACGCACCATCTATGAGTTGGCAAAATCACAGTTTTTTTTTATAAAGATATTTCATTATTTATGTTTTTGATGTAATATTTTGAAGAAAATGTTATAATTTTGAAATTAATTTTTTTTCATATTTTTTATAATTACTGAAGGTAAGTGAATTGTATACCAATAGATTCGTTATTCTTTTTTCTATATTTTTGATACATAATTCTAGAAATAAGTCCACAGGAATGGATTATGGAAAGGATTTTTTTAATTTTAAAGGAGTTGTCACAATGACACATAATTTTTGTTTGCTACAATGACTCACTTCCAATATCATTAAATCAAGAAATGGACACCTAATTGGAAATTTTCTTATGCATAATTTACTAAGAAATACATAGCCCATGTGTTTCAGACTTCACCAGTAAAAAGCATAGCTAGCTTTTCATTCAACCAAATTATTTGAAAAGTAAAAGCTAAGAAATTCGGACGGGGCTACTCCTATATAATGTTCATTTCAACTACTTAAAGTTTCTTCGATTAATTAGACCCACAAAAAGACTTCAAAATGTTTTTCCATTTTATTTTTTTCATTTTTTGTTTTTTTTATCTTCAACCATATTTTATACTTATATGACTATATTTTGTTATTTATTCATTAAATATCTTGAATTTTTTTCAAAATATTGTTGTTTCATTAAAAAATATACATATTTATGTGTAATAGGTGAGTCATCGATGCAGCCCAGATTTCAAAAAGTGTGTCATTGTGACAAACTTGAAAAAATGTATTTTAAATATGTGTCATTGTGGGAAGTAGGTGTGTTATTGTGGCATCAAAATATGCCACATTGACACATGTAAGTAGTTTCAGTTTTTTCAAGTTTTTGTTTTTTGTAATTGACAAATCCTTTCTAAAATTTTATGGTAAGTAGTCAAAGGATATAGCAACTATTTAAAAAAAAATCATAACGGTTCCATTTGTTGGAAAAATATAGTAAAAATAGTAGAAATGGTGTTATCGTGGCAAACCTTACCCTATTGCTTGTTTGTATATGGACTCCAAAATCACCAAAAACTTTACCTTAACCTAAGAAAATGAAAGAGGAAAAATTCATGCGAATTTTTCGATGACCTAACTCGAGATTTGTCGAGCAGAGTGACAGAGGCATTAACATCATACCATAGAATTTCACCGGCAGTGAAATTTTCATTTGTGAATTCATTTTTGGTCATCATGTTGTGATTTTCATTGGGCATACCCGCAAAGTGAACATCAGCACCAACATTGCTGATTAGGTATACATTTTAGTCTAAATTTTAGTCAACATCGAAAATTAAATACTTTTTTGGACAGAAGTACCAAACTAATTTGATCAGTAAGTACATTTTTGATGAAAAATCATCAAATCTTCTAAATGTTTTATTTCGATTGTTTCGTTTTTTTCTGTAAATATTGTCCGATTGAAATGTTTTAGAAACTTCCACATCGTTCTACCTCATTTTCAAATCCCACGACACAATTTCACTCACAATGCTTTTCCATATTCATGGAAAATTAGTTTACCTAAGTGAAAGACAATAATGATGAACTGATTAATTCTGTATTTTTGCCGTCTTTTACGAAGTTTCAGCCAAGGACTGGTTACGAACTCATATAACAAATATTCATTCGAATTTACCGGTTTTAAATTATGGAAATCGAAGTTCTCTACGATAACTGTTCTGGTCATCAGATCCGTCATCTTATATACAAATATGGAATTTTCTCTACGTCCACCCGACAAATAATACATCTCAAAATCAGGCGCAAATCCTCTACACGGCCGCATGATCTGCTGATTCCCATTAAACCGGTCAGTTTGTAGGTTTGGAAACTCCAGTCCATTCTTTTCAAATGTTATTCCGGAGTTGAGCATTATAGCTTCGTCCAATATAAATCCTTCGTGTGTGAATACACTCTCGGTGAAAATTGACATACAGACGGTGACCCCCGTTTCCACATCCAAATTACGCAATGGATCTCTAGTAGCAAATTCGAGAAAAAAATAATAAAATTGAAAATACTATCCAATAGAGAGAAGAGGGCCACAGTGAGAATGCACAACCTGTACTTATTATCATTTTCTTAAATAACCAATAAGCGGTTACTCAAAAAGTCAAAGTAGACAACTTACTGACATGTAATGGGAGCCTACTGAGAACAGCTGGTTTGAGTGACACATCTGAAGTGAACAAAGATTAGTGTTTACAGCAGGTATCTACCTACTTAACCGAATGAGGCTTATCCAGCTATGAAGTGGGCTTCGGTGAACAGAATTAAGATTCAGTACTATAAGTGGTAGAGAAGAACCACTTTTCACTCTTCATTTCATTTCGACATGAGGAATAAAGGGACAGCCGATTGAAGACTTCCTTTGAATTACATCTTTCGACATGATAAGATAGTTGAAAAATCGACTGGCAAAATCCTTGCATTATTATAAATCACTAGCTTTATACCTTCATACCATCAATGTGCAAAACATAGCAATTTTCGGTTTTCAATTTGGATTATTCTGAAACCATTATTGTTATTTATTAATTGACACATACTGATAAATGAGTTCTATGATGTAAATATAACGGAACCTCGTGCAGTGCATTCAACAAAATGACAGCTTTAGTAAAAAATGGCCAAAAAAAAACTTTCTTCACCTGATATTGATTGAAAGGAACGAAATATTCTATTTTTGGGTAAGAAACTGATGAACATACAACCTAACTAACAGAAGTTTAGAAGTCCATTTCGGTATAAGTAGGTACTTTTGAGTACACTGACGACTATAAGCTTACTCATAATAAACTGCATCCCAAACTATCTATGTAGCAGTTTACTGTTCATACATCGTAGCACACTGCAATGTAACTGTGTTAAGCAGTAGCCAATTTCATAGTACTAACCACTCTATATACTCAGAAATATGTAGTAGATGCTGTAGTGGCAAACACTACTGTTTAGGGCACTTATATATTAATGTCTTTAATGTCCAGAGGACTAGAAAATATATGTCCTCACACACCTAACTCGCTCACTAGATCCGTAACAATTGATGGTGACCTCCTCAGCCAAGTCACCTGTCTACCTACATTTCTTCAGTAGACTAGTTCCCTTTATGCCCGCCAGGCACACAAGAGGTTGTGGGTGTGCCCACAATACTGGGGGTGGTGTCTGTAGCCAGTCTTCCAAGACTTGCTGTCCCTAAAGATCTGTAATAAGTACATTAATGTTATTTATTTACAAAATATTTACACAAAAATGATATTTATGAATACCTATTTACAAATGGGCCACAAATATTAATGTTAAGTAAAAATAAATTGAAATTTATTTTTCTTAAAGTTGGGAGCCAATGATGGTTCCTATCTTGGGATTTGTTGTCCAATAAAATTGCTGGATGGTTTGGACAGGCAGTTATGGTTCAGTGCTAGATTGGAGTGATTCTGAAAGGAAGAAATACTTTTGAATTAACAATTTTTTAAGTAAAGTTGTGATATTTGACAGTGTTATCACAATTTTGATCTGTGTGAATTGCGATCTGCTATCACCTCTACCTGCTGATCTGAAAGGTAGCAGGATGGGAGAGAGGTACATAGAAAATTGAAATATATCGATGTTCACAGAATATCTGATCTGAAGTAGCATACCTATCGAGTCATTCAAGGTTTCATCTATAAGATATGAAAAATCAACTAACTTGTAATTTATTACACTAGTATTTATTTTGTTACTTAAAAAATTTTTTTGAGAATAACTGGTACATCAGTTTACTCAGATTTCATTTCCTGTTCAGAACACTACTTACTATCATACCCCTCTTCATTATTTTGTTGAAATTGACAATACTCTATGAAAATTAAAGTTTCATACTATCTGGAACAAACAAAAACAAATTTATTTTAATTTACAGTTCTTAACTTAAAAGTTATGAATAACCTAATTTAGATTGAAAGGTAGAACTAGTGGCAGCAAACTCATCAACTGCTTTCTCCAGTGTTTCTGCATCCAGCACTACATTGCCTTCGCACCTGATGAGCATCAAATGCTCCAAACAACCTTCTCCTATTATCGAATGAATCCTGATTTTGATAAGTTTAACTGTTGAGAAGGTTTGTTCAGCAGATGCAGAGGATACTGGCAGTGTACAGGCCACCTTGTAGATTGTATAAATATTTGGGAAGCTTGATCGAAGATCAAACTTTGCCAAAAGTTTATACAGTTCCAGCAGTGATGAGTGACCACCTCCAACATCTAACCTTTCCTTGCCATCTTCCTCATTTTCTTCACTTTCTTCATCATCTGTATTTCTTTTCTCCTTTTATATGAATTAGAAATTAAAAATACATAACATTACCAAAGATGTACTACTGCTGAGTGCTCTAACTTGTTTTACAAATATACTCATATCGCACTTGTCATTTATAAATTTAACTGGGTCTTTTTTATTTACGATTTTTATTTACCTGCCAGTGACCTGGAGTAAACTGAAGAAGTGCATTCTTTTGTAATCTTTGGAGGTGGGCAGCAAAATTCCAAAATTCATTTTCAAGCTTGGAAGGAGTAACTGATAAATTAAGCCATTCTCTGAGTGACACAAATACTGCTGATCTGTGAGTTTCCATATTGTCATCTGTAAATCACAATTTGATCAATGTACAACAGTACTGTTTTATACTCAGTAATAATTAAATCAGAGATTTGATGTACAAATAATGAAAGTAAGACCCTATAAAATGAACTGTTATACACAAACCTTTGAACAAATTCAAGAGCCAATCTTCTTTTATCATATCCTATTTCTTGAAATATACCTACATTATTTGACAAAAAGAGTTCTTCAATTACCAAAGTAACTGTATCCAGCAGAGTGTAATACGATTCAATTTGGTAACAATCTTCCTCATTTTGTGGCCTTTTATCTTCCAAATTTCCACCAGCCATTCTCTTCTTTTTTAATTTTCTCTTCTCAGGGAACATCGTTTCAGCACCATATTTTTTACCAAATTTTCTGACTTTTTTAACAAAATCAGTGAAAACTGTGTCATTTCTTAGAGCTTGCAATTTTTCCTTAACTGTGTGTACATATGCAAACACTTGTACAAAATCAATATTTTTTGATTTCAAATAGTCAGAAAGTGGCATCGTGATTTCAAAAACTACATTCATTATTAGGAGAGTGAGGATAAACTGAAAGGATTACAAATATTCAAGATATAAACTAGCTTCAAATGATGAACCACAATCTGTTTCCTGAATTTTTTCCAGTGCTTGAATCATCTGTTCATATAGACTGAGTATACATGAGACTGATCGATGATGAGAGGCCCACCTAGTGTCTGAAAAAGATTGTGAAAGGCGAATCAGATTGTCTTCTTTTAATAATTTTCCATTTGCTTTGTCCTCTTTTTGGATTATTTCAAAAATCTGAATAGTTCAAACAAAAATGATTATCAATTTATTATGAAAGAATACAATTCAAATTGTATAATCTATCATTTTTTAGAGGGTACTTATATTCAAATTTATGGGTGGGGTTTTTAAATTTTTCAAAAAGCTTTCCTTTCATGATTTTATTATTTGAAGAAAACTAGAAAACATCTTTCTCTTTTGCCCATGACTTCTATACCTTTTTTCTTTTTTCATTGTTTTTCATTAAATACTGCATAATTTATTGCATAATTGGCCCTATTGGGAGTTACCATAGTTGCTAGGAGCATTTTAGTTGACTAAAATAGAGGTCCTGCTGTAG
Organism: Ericerus pela; assembly: GCA_011428145.1. Taxonomy (NCBI): domain Eukaryota; kingdom Metazoa; phylum Arthropoda; class Insecta; order Hemiptera; family Coccidae; genus Ericerus; species Ericerus pela. The sequence goes on from WOFM01000123.1 coordinate 92,616, forward strand.
CAAATATTGACTGATAATACTGATAAGAAGTACTGGGTACCTACTTTAACAAATTTTCAAACTCTTCTTGATATTTTATTGTTTTAAAATTGTTTCTGAGCCCTTAAAAAGATGTTATTCTGTTTCTACATCAATATATGATACAATTGTAGATAAATAAGTTATAACACCCATTCATTGAAGAAAAATTCAGGAAAAATTGACAGAAGAAATGAAACTGACGTAAGATTCCCATTTATGATAACATATATGATTACCTCTATCTTAGTTTGACAAAAATCCACCAGATGTCAGCCACTTTGATGAAAACTATTAATATTTTAAATGACTAGAGTGAATATTAGCGAATAAAACACGAACAACTGTTGATTAGTTTATTAAGAACTGCCATGATCAACGTTTTTCAAAGGACAAATCATCATATCATATCAACAATAATATCTTAGCGATCGAGGTGTACATCGAATAATGACAAACATCGATTATCAAATTATCGATTAATATATTACGTATAGGCATGGGTGAGATCTTTAAACTAAATGATGATGTCAGAATGTGAGTCAATAATAAATTATGCGAGCGCAGGTTTGCCACAACAGAAGTATACATTAACACCTCCCCCCAAACCTGCGATAGTTTACAAACAAATCAAGTATAACAAAAGTTACATATACTAAGTGTGCAGTCTCATAGAAAAATTATGACAATTGTCAACAGGTAAATATAGAACAGTACAGGTATAAATTCATAAAATGTGGTAACTATAGGTTGATCAAAAAAAAAAAATATCACGTGTTAAAATATTCGTGGTTTACATTTAAATATAACACATTCCAAATGAGGAACGACTTAGTAAAAATACATTCAAAAATTAAACAGTGGTATTGTGTAAGTCTGTCGTATGTACAAGGTTAAAGTGTCTATTTAGGGACACTAAGTCATTGGACGTTTCAGGTTATGTCAAAAATCGCGGTTAAGCATTCAAGTTAAGCAATGATGCTCTAAACTTCAAAAATTTTGTACGTCCCAATCCTTTAGTGAACACATCAGCCAACTGGTCCAGGGTTGACACTCTGTTCATACTTATAATTTTGGCTTCAACGTAATCTCGAACAAAATAAAATTTAACGTCGAGATGCTTTTTGCAGAATGAGCCATTGGCAAATTTAATACAGTTATCGTTATCCTCGAATATGAAACACGGTGACAAAATAGGTACAAACATGTCTAATAGAATATTACGTATAGCAATAGTGTCGAGTACACAGTCACAAAGAGCAACAATCTCTGCGTCAGTGGTTGATAATGTAACCAAAGACTGCTTTTTGCTTCTCCATAAAATTAAATTGCCATGTACAAAGACACAATAACCACTGACTGACTTTCGAGTATTGGGGCAATTGGCCCAGTCAGCATCAACATAAGAAACAATTTGTTTCGAATTAGGAACATGACGATAAATCAACTCTAAATCAACGGTAGTCACTAAGTATTTAAGAGCCCTCAATAAATGCGAATAAACAGCCTTATTAGGATTACATTGAAATTGTCCAAAATAAGATACAGCATAACAGATATCGGGCCTTGTCCCGAGCATAATGTACATAAGACACCCGAGTAGCTCCTTATAAAGAGTGCACAATTTTTCATCTTTTTCTTTAGTGTCATCAACCAACAGGTATAATTTCTCTTCTATTGGTGTATAAACAGGGTTGCAATTTTGTACTTTAAATTTTTCAGCTATTTTATTTATTAATTGTTTTTGATTTAGTTTTAATGTTCTAGTGTTTTTATTATAAATTATTTGCAACCCGAGGTTAGATCTAACATTGCCCAAATCATGGGTCTTGAAAGTGCTGTTGAGTTTTACTTTAATATTTTTAATTATACTATCATTAGGTCCACATATCAAAATATCATCAACATATACGAGGATGAAAACAGCACCTTCTGGATTTTTATTTGAATACAGACATTCATCATGTCTAGATGGTACAAATTCAATGGAAGTGATGAATTTCTTCCATTTTTCAAACCAGGCTTTAGGAGCCTGTTTTAAACCATATAAAGCCCTATTTAATTTGAGGACCTTCTTTTTGCGATCTAAGTTAATATGATCTCTAAGTAGACATCATCATGCAATATCCCATTAAGAAAGGCATTTTTAATATCGATTTGAGAGATAATATATCCGAGATTGTTACAGTGTGCCAGAAGTGCATGGAGCGTACTCATTTTGGCTACGGGTGCGTACAGTTCTTTAAAATCAAACACTTTTCTGACTTCAAAAACACGAGCGACCAAGCGAGCTTTATACAGCTTAACACCATCGCTATCCTCTTTAATTTTAAATAGCCATCGACTACTAATAGGCTTTACATTACATGGATGGTCTGTCGAAGTCCAAGTATTATTGGCATGAAGTGCCTCCAACTCCTTGGCTATGGCAGCCTCCCATTCAGACTTATTATCTGAGGCTACAGCCTCCTGAAAATTTGTAGGATACTCATTAAATACCGAATAGGCATAATGGCAAAGCTCTTCAGCGTTCAGTTCATTGATAGTTATATTTTCTATATTTTCAATGTCATAATGACTTACGTTACATTGATTTACGTTATCATAATTTGAGTTCCCATTTACATTAGTCTTTGATGTACTTGCAGATGCAACCTATTCCCTATTTTCTAAATTTTTATTTAAATTTTTAATAAATTTTGTTTCGTCAAAGGTTACATCTCTAGCAGGAATCAATTCATCGGTGCTGGTATTAAGTAACCGATATCCCTCAGGATTATATCCAACAAATACGAGAGGGATTGTTTTACTATCAAATTTGTCTTTTCTTTTCTCTTTTAAAATCAAAGTGTAGGCATCACAGCCAAAAACTCTAACATTAGATAAATCTACATCTTTGTTATACCAAAGCTTCACTGGATATTCACCCCTGTAGTTGAAAGTTTGATTATAAAGATATGTTGAGCATAGTACAGCCTCCGACCAATATCTGTTATTCATCTTAGTATGTAACAGCATTGTGTGAGCTTTCTCAACCAATGTTCTGTTGAAACACTCTGCACGGCGGTTCATTTGTGTACAAAATGGTACGGTGTTACCAATAACAATGCCAAGTAACTTTCATTGCATCTTAAGTCTCACATTCATGTATTCAGTTCTGTTATTGCAACGAATTTCATTTATACCTCGACCAAAGAAATTTTTAACTCTGGCTTCATAATCGAGAAAATATTCATAAACCTGGTCTTTGCTTTCCAGTAAATAAACTGCAGCAAAAGCTGTAAAATCATCAATAAATGTTAGTATATATCGTTTATTATTATAACTGGTAGTCTGCATGGGTCCACATAGATCAGAGTGAATCAATTCAAGTGGACGAGAGGTTTTGTTTGCAGATGGATTGTGAGGCAATTTACACTGTTTGCCTTCAACACACGACTTACAAAATTCTACGTTATTATAATTAAAATCTTTTATGAAACGGGCCTTCGACATTTTCTTCATTATTGTAAAATTAGAATGCCCCAACTGAGCATGCCAAAGGTTTACATCACCATCAGATTCTGTGTTATATGATTTAGAAAAATCCTTTAAAAAGAAACGAATATTATATAATTCATGATTTGGCGACTTACTATAATTTATGAGCTCACCAGTAGATTCCTGAACAAGTTTTGCATTTCCTTGAGTATCAAAGTAGACATTAATCCCTGCCTGTGTGAGCTTACAAATTGATAAAAAGTTGGTAGGGAATTCTTCTGAATAAAAAACATTATTAATTGTGCATTTCACACCTGTTTCGGACCAACACAAAATAGTACCCACCTTTGTGGCATACACATACATATTACGTTTATAAATTTTAATTTGAATAGGATTTTTTAAGGTAATACTTTTAATGAACAATCTATCGTCGTTTACGTTATGGTTGGTGGCACCAGAGTCCAATTTGAATAACACCTCTGCACTGGAATTCAAATTATCTGACGAACCCATGGAACACATGAACATGGAACACTTTTCATTAGATCCTGATCTATGATTGAACAACAGACCTGCATTACTACCAGTTGAATTCTCTGACAAATTAGCATCTCTATTATTATAATTATTACTACGGAAATTTTTAGCAAAGTGACCAAAATGATTACAATTATGACATTTAACTTGGGAATGTTCATTACCAGAATAATTTGCCTTCAATCGGCAGTCAAGACGAAGGTGACCTGGTTTCCCACAGTTAAAACATTTAATATTACGATCAGACACATAATTATTACTATGACTAGATTGTACATTACCATTACGTTGACTATCTTCTCGATTACCATTACCAAGACCATTATTATTATTATTTCGACGACCATGACCATTTGAGCGATGACCATTACCATTATACTGACGATGACCACCATTATGTTGATGACTGTTTCCATTTGGACCACCAGCTACCATTGCTGACTGTGATTCAATAGGTTTTGAAGTTGTAGATGAACAAGTTGTAGATGAACCTTTCTGCTTAGCATATTTGTTCAGCAATTTCATGTTGACTGTTTCAAGATCTGGCTCAAATTTGTTCTCCAGGATCACAACTACTGTCCCATATGACGCTGGAAGTGACATCAGTAGATGTTCAACAACATCTTGCTGTTCAAGGTTGATGTTTGTAGTCTTCATCTTCACAGTTAATTCTTCAACATGACGTAGATATTCCTCCATATTACCGCCCTCTTTGAGTCTCAAGTTGGCCCATTCACGTTTTAACATAATTCTACTAGCAGTACCTGATTTTAAGTAAACTCGATCCAGCTTCTCTATGATTTTGTAAGGTTCAGTGACATCTTGGGCATATGTTAAATGTGAATCAGCGAGAAAACGAACAATTAGGGAACAACACTTATCTGCTTTCTTCAGATAATCACGTCCGACATCAGCTGCCTTTGCTCGATGCAGCAAATCAGCTAATCCTTCGCCCCAGATTGTCATAAATAATCTGAATCTCCATCCATCATAGTTCGATCCATTGAATCTTCCAAGACTGTTACTTCGTTCGAGCACATCGAGTTTGGAATAAAACCGTGTTTCACAGGGCATAATTACTTGAATCGAGGTACTTAATAGCGAAAAAAAACGAATGGAGGATCATGTGTGAGAACAATGAAAACGTATTCAAGCACAAACTTGACGTTGAACGAATCACTAAACGCAAAAACACAAGTATAAAAATGAATTAAAACTTAAAACGAACGATAAAAACAAACTTACATCGCAGTGGCAAGCTGCCTGGGCCCATAACCTATTAATATTTTAAATGACTAGAGTGAATATTAGCGAATAAAACACGAACAACTGTTGATTAGTTTATTGAGAACTGCCATGATCAACGTTTTTCAAAGGACAAATCATCATATCATATCAACAATAATATCTTAGCGATCGAGGTGTACATCGAATAATGACAAACATCGATTATCAAATTATCGATTAATATATTACGTACAGGCATGGGTGAGATCTTTAAACTAAATAATGATGTTAGAATGTGAGTCAATAATAAATTATGCGAGCGCAGGTTTGCCACAACAGAAGTATACATTAACAAAAACTCGTAATAGTTGAATAGTTAGAAATCAGGAAACTAGTCAACTATTCTGATATGTGCTTTACTTCTATTTTCAAAACTGAATGAAATGAGCAATGAAAACTTACCTGTACTTGTTTTCAGGCAGATTTTATAAATGTTGTCAGTTTTTGCACAAGCCTAAAAAATTTTGGATATCCGGAAAATAAAGGACATTACGTAACCTAAATATAGTCTGTTTCTCTCTAGCACGAAGTGATTTAAGTTTTATTAACATTTGCAATCTCAAGTTTTGTTAGTAGTCAGTAGGCCTAATATTACCTCTGTACTGTTACACATGTCTACAATGACCAGATTTAGAACATGGGCATAGTACCATACATATAATGCCATTTGAGCTTCATTACGGATAAGGGAATGCAGACCATTATACTGATCACGCATCGACATAGCACCATCATAACCCTGCCCTATAAGAAAATTAAAGAATTTTAATTTTAAATCAGTTCTATTTTCTTTGGAATTAAAATACAGTTGCTTATTGAAACTTTATCCAATCACAAATGCAATTATAAAATTTGAAGAAAAATAAAAAACTTTTTTTACCTATATGATTATTTATCCAGTCGATACTATATTTATCATAGAGTTGTGTAAATAGAGTGAACATTCCCAAACTCGTCAAATTTTCACAGATGTCAAGTGCTAATAGCCTTTCTACAATTTCAGCTTCTTTAGTATCTGGATTGGTCTAAGTGTATCGTACAACAAATGAGAATTGGTCCTTCTTACTGACATCTGTTGTCGTGTCAATGATGATGGAGACGTATTTTGCTTCTTTCATTTCTTTGAGGATATTAAGACGAATCTGTTCATCCAGAATACTCAACATAATGTTCTAAGTTTTATTCGAAAGAAAATTTTTTTTTCTTTTTTCTTGATTGGAAGCATTAACTAAAAAATTTGCAAGCGAGGGGTGGTATTGTGAGACAACTTGGACTAAATCCAAAAAATTTCCAAGGTTTGATTTACCTACCAGTTTCAAATTTTCTACCTTTCCTCGGAAAGCCAGATTATGCCTAGCTAAATAATATACTAAATTCAGAAAAATTTGAACTACTTCTCCATTCTGACTTACAACATCATTGTTCAATCGAGCAATGTCAATGTCAACTCTCTGGGCCAAGGAGAGGAAAATACTATGAGAAATTTTTGCTTCCAAGTGGTTTGGACTCATTTCATGAACTTTTATGTTCCAACTAAGAATGTACTTCCAAACAATATGCAAATCAGACAAAACACTTTTTTTAACAATGTCGAGGAGCAAATGTCCCATCTGGCATTTTCATTTTATAGCAGATCTCACTAAATGAGTTCAGCTTATTATCAACAGAAAATTTTCCACCAGACATCTCTTCTGCTTTTGGTTGACATGGTTCAAGTTGAACAAATTTTTGGAGACAAACAGCTGAAAAAGAACCTATGTTACAAAAATTAACAGGATCATAGGCCAATACATTTTTGGATGATTGACTTGCACTGCTTCCTCCTGGTTGACTTTCATCATTTTCAGACGGTTTTTCAATTTCAATTTCAGAAGTTTTGAGAAACTGGTCATCTCGATCTGAATATGATAAAACAAATTTATTGAGAATTTCAAATCAAAGCTCACTAGCTACAAATTAAAATGCAGGTTTTTCATATTATTATTGCCATCCAATTTTACTTACCTTCATCATCAAAAGTTTTTTTTTTGTTTAGTTCACTTTCATTATGACTCGGTGGTTTTCTAGTTTCAATTCAGGGAGTTTCAATATCAATAGCGACTACTTTCTTCACACCTGTATCACTGCTTTTCAGTTGGTTGTCATATTCTAAAAAGAATAAATTAAATGGAAAATTCCATATCAGAATATGATTACTGACAGGTTTTTCATTTCCATATTAATTAGCCTCCAAATTTCATGGTACAGATTGCTTTACCTCCATTAGTACCAGCATTTCTTTCACCAACATCACTTTTCTTATCACTTAGCCATTTTTCTGTTTCAACCTTAGGAGTTTCAATACTCACAATATCTGAAATTGCTTTATCCCAGTTGGGATTGATGGTTTTCAGTTGGTTGCTCTCGCCTCCTAAAAAAAATAAAATGGTGAATTTACAGATATTAGAAGAATATAGAGCTCTCTCCATTTCCATTAACCACTAAATTTGAATTTTGTACTGAAATTTTCAAGAATGATATCAAGTGTTGAGAAATGAATATCGACAAAGAGGAGAAGTGTCAGAATCCGTAAGCCTAGTTTCCAGACAATACATTGAGATAAATAATGAATTTCATTCAAAATTTAATTCGGTCTCTTTCCTTCCTACGACCCCTCATCTGGTTCACTAAATATGAAATTAATTCCCTCAACTGGTTAATTTTTATTTTACCTTTTGCTGTTTACTTTGTGCCTCAAGGGAGGAGCTGAGCCAGAAATGCATAGCAAAGGGGGGTTCAGCACCGAGAAAACCATTGACCACAATAAAAAAAACTTATCGCAGCAAAAGCATCACTAGAAAAAGCAGGTTTTGGAGGCAAAAAAATTATTAATTTCGATGGTCACAATAATTGTCTCTAAGTTTATAGGTGTAAATGGTAAGATATGGTTGTATGAAATTTGTTAGCAGTTGATGAATATTAAACAATGTGAAATTTAAAAGCATTATTTCTTGAATTGCAAAAATGAAAATTTCAGAGGCTGTATGGGAAGTATTGGGGTACAAAAATTCAGAACATGTTACAATAAATAAAATTATAATAATTGTTTTTTTAAATTTCAAAGCTATCTGTCAAAAATTAAACATTTTTTAGCCAAAATTAAAAAAAAAAATTGTATTACCAGAAGTACTATTGCCGATCCTACCAAAATTTATGTCCAGTTAAAATATATTAAATCGAATAATTGATTTAAATTTCGTAGCTATTGGTCAAAGTATTTTATGGGCATAATAAAAATAAAATCAAAAAACGTACCACAAGAACCATCCAGCTGATCCATTCAAAAAACAATAGGGCTTTCCCTTGAATTAATACTAATATTTGTACCAAATTTTGTAACTACCGTAAGAAAATTTCAACCTGAACCTAACTGTCCCCAAAAAAAAATTTAATTCATATATATACTATATATATGAAGTACCATACAGCCAATTTTTACCAAACTCAATAGATCTGGTCCAGAAATTATTATTAATGTTTTTTGCAAATTTTGTAATAATCCGACCAAAATTACCTCTACTGAGGTAATAAGAAAATACATGTGCGCATGTACAGGAAGAAACATACAGCCTCTCTGCACCAAATTTGAAATAATGTTGAAATAGCTCATAGTGAATAAGTATTTTAAGTTTTGTAGCAATTTATTCAAAATATTAAGAATTTTATAACCAAAATAAAAATGAAAAATAGCCTATCCAATAATAGTGGTAAGTACCTTCAGCTACATCTGGCTAATCCGCACCAAAATAGGACGTTCTAATCCTTAGCTTAGAATTAATGTTTGTACCAAATTTCATGACTATTGGACCAAAGTTGTAACCTGTACCTTAAGTGAAAGAAATGGAATATGTCTTTATATATGTATGAATTTGATTTATTAGTGTCAAAATTTCCCTGAGGTTATGAAATGAAAAATGTACCCACTCCCAACCCTGAGGGCAGTTGGAAAATGTATCAGACCAAATGTAATAAGTTGATTTTCTAAAGAAAACCTACTTAAAAAAATGGAAAATTTCCCAGCTCAGACATAAAAAAGTTCAAACGGAAGCAAGTTAAATAAAAACTTCTTAATTAATGAATTCACTTACCTTCTTTTTTAAAAAAAGAATGAGTCTAATTTTTTTGATGACGAAGATGCAAACACTAGCTTCTCTTCCTGATTTTTTTCTGTTTTTGTTTCTCTGCTCCACTTTCATAAGTTCGTTTGCTCATTTTTGATTTTTCAAATTAAAATGTCAAAATAAACCACAAAAAACGGAATAATAACTTAAGTAAGTGGGTAGGTAATGATTTAATTAATTATACCAATATACTGAGACAATGAATTGACCATAGAACTATAGTAGTTATCACTTTGATCAGAATGTCAGAAAATTAACTCGAACACCTGGTAACCAGCTATTTGTGAATTCATAAAACACCTTGACTTTGGAGGCTTGATGTGAAAAATAAAATTTTATCTTCTACAGATTAGAGCTCTGTACTGCAAGTCAGCAACAAATTTGCATTTCAATTTTCATCAACAATGAAAATGTTTTTGGAGTAAATTAGAGCCATCAGCAACATCAGTCAACTACACAATATACACAACACGCTGATTGGCCAATTCACAGGTGTAGCAGTGAAGTAATTAAAAGTAATTTGCATTCCTTGCTTTAGAGTAGTGAGGCTGCTCCACAATACTGTCAATGTTACAGTGAAGCATCCCACTGAATGGTTGAAACATTTCCTCATAAAATCGTTTTCCCAAGTGATTTATGTATATTTTGTAACCCCATTTTTCTACTCTGGGGCCTTGGTCATCAATTTGAGACCTACAAAATCTTTGTCGTAAAATAGGCGTGAGCACGCCCCTGATTGTCATTGTGAACTTAATGCCTGTATGACTATCGAGTAAATGTACATTCAATAATATCAGTATTGTCATATGAGATTTTGGATATAACAGTATTGGGGACAAAATGTCTTCAGTAAACAGCGTTACAGGTAGGTACTTTCTCAACCTTAGCAACCCTGATTTGTCGATAGTTATGTAAAATTTTTCATCTGCCACATATTCTGATGAATTATGTGACATAAGTGTATTATGGAGGCCAGAGAAATGTTTTTTCTAGTCTACATATGTAAAGCAAAGAAATGCAAATTGATAATTGTTTGTCAAATCATTTGTAGAACTCAAGCAATTTTTGTATTTTTGGTAATTGATGCTCTAGTCTTTTGAATAATAAATTAAAATTATCTGCCAATGATGATATTGATCGAATGTTTCTGGCCTTTATAATTACATTGTGCTTGTAAGGAAATACTGAAAAATAGGAAAAAATTAATTTTTTTACCTTTATAATTGAATTTTTTAAATTTTTTGTAAGAATAAAAATTTAAGAAGACACCAAGAAATATATTATGGTGTATTTACCTTTCTCTAGTTTGCAAAAATGTATGATAAATATGTATAGTATTGGACATCAATCCCAATTAATTTCCATATAGAAATATCAATCTGTTACGAGTGTAATTTAGTACTTTTAAATTACCTCAACAAATAAGATAATTTCTGAATATTATCTTTTATTAATATTTCACTTCAATTATTTCAAACACTTTAGAATTATACTTATTACTATTTCTTAATACTAGTGAAACCTAATGTCCATAGCAACTAGCATGGACCCTAATGTCTCTACTCGACTGTAGGTTTAGGAATGAATATGTCTTCGAAACGAAGATACGACATCACATTTGTTTTCTTTGTTTCAATCAAAAGATGGCCGACCAAAAAGGTGGCGTGATACGGAACATCCGCCAAATATGATGACTCTACATTGTCAGCATATCTGGTGGTGTCCGTTTGTGAGAAGCTAGGTGAAATATAGACAGCTATTATTCCAAGAATTAGGAATAATAGTTGTCTATAATTTGTTCGACAAGTTATTGTAGACAAACTGAATTGTCTGCAAAAACAGGACGGAACAAAGGTCCTCGGGTGAAAGAAAGCCCGAAGCTCCTGCTTTGTTAAATTTTGTGTTCCCGAAACTTTACTACTATAATCTACTATATCCTTAATTCTAATCATAAAACAATATTATCTTCTCACAAATATTCTTTAGTTTACGTTGCGGAATTGGTCGTCGCCTAAAAATATAATATTTGTCATTTGAGCATAGAAATTTATTTTTGCAAATTGACTTAATAGATATAATTTGGCATAATCAAATTTATTATGCTTTTTTAATGTTAACTTATTATATTTTATTACAAGAATAGACTTAAAATTATGGACCATTAACGATGTATTTCTCCCATTGCCAAATCATTTATTTGATTGTGTGCATTGATAGCAACACAATTTATTTTTAAATTCACGTAGACCAATATGGCTACTATGAGTGTTAATAAACTGCATCAACCGATTAGTAGTAAGTGTACCGTGTTTATTGTGTCCTGGTATCCGAGATCAGGAATTTTCAATTCTGCTGATTTTATTCTTTCTTCGAGTTTATGAATAGGAGTTATTGGTGAAAGATATGGTATGTCGTCATGCCATTTATTATTATAAGCAATAGACATATTCGGAAATTTGAATGATTGATGTAAGCCAAAATCAAGTTCCATAAATTGATATTTTGTCCAAACTAGCGGTAAATGATGTTCGATGAGAATGTTCTTTTCAGGTTCATCTATACATGGGAATCCTGCTGGAATGATTGTTTCTGCATTGTTTTCTTTCTGTAATTGTTGGATTTCTACTACACATGGAACTGCTCCAGGCCATGAGTCATTAATAGCTATACTGGTGCTTGTTTTTGTTATAGTGTTAACTGATATCAATGGATTTTTAGCATTTGTAATTGCAAATTGGTTCATTTCAATTTGTTTGACTACAATTTCCTCATGGTTTATCTCACATTTAAAGGTGCATTTCTTTATTATTTCTTCATATTTCATACCTTTGAATAATGCCCTCGCACAATTACCTTTATTATTGGTTGTGTGGTCTTGCGGGAGAAAACATAACAAGCTATGTTTGCCACAAAGGTCAATGTCCGTTCCAGTTATGATTCGTATTGATTCATCGGCTTTGTTGTGGGATTAGATCAAAGGTTCTTGATCCCAAGAGCAAATTTTATTGTCATGCGTTCGAAATGCTAGTGGAATGAAGTTGTATAGTTCATATTGAGCATGGAGGTTCTGGAGTGGAATTTTGATTTCTATTTCTATTTCGTTTCCTGTCACATAACAATTAACTAGTTTTGTTCTGTAGTAGGATTGAATTGATTTTTCATCTAGAACTATGGCGAAATTCGATTTTTCTGCGATTTTCTTAATTTTTATTAAATCATCTTTTAAGGTTGTTTCGTTGATTATTGCTGCTGGAAGATGGTTATTTCTGCAAGAAAGAAATAGCTGCTTGATTTTAGCGTTTTCGGTAACTAAACTAGCGTGAAGAGTTATAGCTGTGTCGAAGATGAGTTCGCGTCTAGCTTCAATAATTATTTCGTTGTTTTGATTTTGAATTGCGTCTTTAAGTGCTTGAACATTTTCTTTCAAAATTTTGGAATTTTCGAATTCGATTTTTTCGAAGTTTTTTATATCGTTTGTCACATTTAATAATTCAGCATGGTTTTCTGTTACAGATTCTCGAAGTTTTTCGTATTGCGTTTTTAGGTTCTTCTCATTTTCTATAAAATCATTACCTTGAGAAAGTGTCATGACATTGCAACACCATGTGTCAAAGTCACCGAGCATTTGTATCCCGTGTTTAATTCTTTTTGAAGGTTCTCGGTCAAATTCCTTAATAATCGCTTCGTTAAGTAGTTGAATATCTGTAATTAGATCTATGATCTTTAACATGTTTTTCGATCTCTGTATACACCATACATTTTCCGTAGATGCGCAACTTTGTAGTTTCTTTATTTCTTCAAGCCATTCGGGTGTTTCCATGCTTTGCCTTCTTGGAATTTTCAGGCTGTAGACTATGGGAATTGTTTTCTCATAAGGCATGCTGAATTTATTTAATTCAAAATATGCACCTGACGATGCACTAATTTTCGTTTTTGAGCTTGTGTTCATCGTTTTGTTTATGAGTGTGGTAATTATGATGAAAACGATAACGGCGTGTTTTATCATCTTATGGTCTGAAATCATTACAAATCACATGAAGTTTTGCTGTTAGCTGCAGTATTACATTTGTCGGTACGTTATTTAGTTGTTATCTTACGACGTGAGGGAAAAAAATTTTTACAAGGTGCAAAAAATGTATATTGATGCACAATATTTTCTCAATTTTTATTTTTTTCTCATAAAAATATTCATATGTGCGGAAATTACACCATCTGTGTTAGTGTGGGACTATGGAATTTGGTTCGCACTACTACCATCAAGAGTAGGTCTTGGGAGATGGCAAACTCCAGTATATTTCGATAGTTCAGCAAGAATTCATCTTGCTTTACAAGTCGGATATATATGGAGGTATCGCAGTCTTCTCGGTGTGTTCGATATGTTGGTTCGACTTGATTTTCCGCGTCCTTGTCCGTCTTTAGATTTATAGTTTATGTTCCTATTAGTTATAGTTTTCTTTCTTTCGTAGCTTTATTATTATTTTTTTATAATTTTAATGAAACTCTTAAGGAATTATTTTACGAGTTTGATAAAATAGTGCATTTAGGGATGGATCGTGCTAGTGAGGATGTCCTTCAGGATGCTCCTCTTTATCCGTCACCAGCGGAATTACGTGCTCTACCCAAGTTTATGGTGCTGGACACTGGGATTGTTGAAACATCGGAGAGTTTTATGCTGACGCAAGTATCTCTTCCGTATTTGCATTGCTGGTCTCCGCGCTGTCTGTGTCTTTTTACTGGCGTGATCGGCTTTGGAAGATTTTTAAAGCCCTTCATTCATTCTTGGCAGCGGATTATGGTCCAACAGAGGTGGATCTGTACCAAAAAAACTTTCCCGGTGACTCATTGAATACTTCCTTTGGATCGTGGAGGCATGTAATGCCTCAAAGTTTATGTGAGTGTTGCTTGCAGTCAATGGTACAACTCCCCTTGCAGTTTAGCTTTCTCTTCACAGAGGCAAGTCTGTGGAGGTGGGAAGGATCCGTTGTTTGTTTTTCAACACTTGATGTGAATCCGTCTGACATTACCAGGTATGCCATTGGTCTGAATCTTTTGACTGCCGTCATAATGGCAATGCAGCCCTTAAATTTCGGTGCCAAAGTCCGTTTTGCAATTACTAACACTGCGTACGCTAACACAATCATGGACAGATCTCAGTTTCAGTATCTGGTTGATTATTTAGTTTGTTTTTATCGACGTAAGATCGTAATAAATGACACTCCTCATTTTATTGAGGTTATGCGTGTTTTGGAGCCTTCGGAGAAATTAACCATTTCTCACGATCGTTGCATTTTGCGAGGAGCTGAACTAAGAAGTGAGCCAAGTGCTGGTCCAAGCAAGCTGATTGTATCCAATCGGCATATGTTCCTGGTTCCTCGACATCAGTAATTTAGGCGACGATCAGTTTCCCCTGAGCCTGAGCCTGCCAATCATTCTAAGGCTGTAGAGCAAGGCGAGGCCAAGCCTGATGCTGAAGAGGCCTTTGCCCTGGATGCACAGGATGATTGGTAGTTGGTGAGTAAAAAAAATTTATTTTTGAGGGGGAAACAATATGTACGTAAATGGTCCTTACAATATATATATTATCTATAGTTGTTACGAATTAAATTACAAGGGTTATAATACAGTGGTTCGGGTGGTGGTTCTGAGTATCTTTTTACATATTCCTCCAAACTTAACTCACTTGGTTTTTTAATATCTTGGGGGAAAGTTTGAATAGGTAGTGACAAAGGTTGTGTTATACTTTTTCCCTCATCACACCTATTGAACAATTTGATTTCTTCCAAACGTTGTTTTTGAGTAATCGATTGAATCTTTTGTAAGGTTATCCTTCTCTTTTCTGGGTCTTTTAATTCAAATTGCTTTCTCCATTCTGAGCAATCTTTCCCTTTTAATAAAGCTTCGTCAGTAAATTTTACCTTTTTACCATTTTTATTTTTATTGCTGAATTTCTTTAAAATTCCTTTTTGTGGTCTTCCTCTTGGACGTTTGACAATGATTTTAATTTTGTCCTCTGATTCATTTTCTTCAGAGCTCTTTTCTTTCTTTGGTCTACCTATTTTCCTTTTTGGATTAGACGCGGGAATATTTTCTTCATTTTTCGAATTATCGGGTATAATATCTTCAATGTTTGATGGTAAATTAGCATTAGAACGAGCATTATAAGGCGTAAGTCTTCTTATATGAACAGTATCGTCTATGCTATTTCCATCCTCGGAAGTTCTGCGAATTACATAGTTTAAATCTGAAATTTTCTTTACTATTCTATATGTTCCTAAAAATTTTGGTTTGCCTTTTCCATAGTTTATTGGTGTTTTCAAGAGAACTAGATCATTAGTTTCATAAGAAATTTCTTTTCTTCCTTTATTATGACGTTCTGAATATTTAATTGCATTCTTTTTATCAAAATTTGGAATTGTTTTTCTAATTTTGTCTGCTTCACTTATCTGTTCTTCTCTGGTTTTACTGATAAGTGGTGACGGAATGTTTAAATTTATGGGGGGTTCTCCTTTATAACTGTGCATTAGATAAAACGGATCGTGATTATTTAATCCTTTGATAGGTGTCATATTATAGGTCAAGGCTACATTATGCACATGGTCTGGCCATTCTTCGCTATCGGTTCTTTCGTATTTTGCTAACATTTTTTTTATCATTCCGTTCATTTTCTCTACTTGTCCTTGAGTTTGAGGTGAATATGATGTAGATTAGAATATTTTAATACCGTTATTTTTACAATAATTTTGCACGTATTTGTTTGAAAAATGAGTTCCATTATCACACGTAATCTTCGTTGGTTTTCCATAATGACGTACAATTTCTTTTAAAAATTTAATTACCGAGTGTGCGTTTGGTTGGGTTACTGCTTTGGTCCAACAATATTTTGTTGCCTTGTCTATTCCTACTATGACAAATTTCTTTTCATTATTTGTGTTAAATTTTCCAATAAAATCAATTTGGATATGTGCAAGTGGTATGCATTCTTCAGGATTAATTGGTTTTAAGTGTCCATATTTTTCGTTAATGTTTTTGTTAATTTGGCACTGATGGCACGAACGTACATGCCTCGAGACTATTTTAGGCATTTGCGTAAAGTAGTATCGAGCATGAGTTTTGGCAAGAGTTTTACAAATTCCAATATGTCCTCCCCGATTTGACTCTCATGACATATATTTAGTACCTGAGGTATGAGGGAGTCAGCAATTACTGGTACGGCATAATGATATTCAGAGTGATCATTTTTTTTTCATAAAATTCCATTTTCATCAAGAAAGAATGGATTTAGATTGTGTGATCTTATTTTTAAGCTTTTTCTTAATTCTTTTTCATTGCCACCTTCTAAGATTTTTATTATAATTCCCCAATATTTGTCTTCACGTTGTAGATCCCATAAATTGTGGATTTCCTGGTCTGTGATGTTAATTGGGTTTTCTATTTTGGAATTTTCTGAAAGTTCGGAAAGTTGAGAATTTGTAGACTCATGGAAGTTTCCAGATCTTTCCGAATTATCGGATAGGATGTAACTTCGATCGTCTTCCGAATTGTCACTTTCTACGTTTGAATCTTTTTCTTTCTTTTTCATACTACGTGTTATTGCTTTAATGTTTTTCTCTTGTTTAATAATATTAGGAGAATCAGGTGTTCCTTCTAGTATTATGAATTGACCGTTCTGAAACTCTGCATAATTGTCCTCTTTTTCTTCTTCTAAACGGGATAGATAATCAGCAATTTTGTTATTTTCACCTTTAATGTGTCTGATTTTAAACGTAAATTCTCCTAATTTTGAGATTAGTCTATTTAATCTTGCATTTGGTTTTTTCATTCGACTTTGATATGTTAAAGGTTCATGATCCGTAAAACTATTGAATTCTTTGTAGAATAAAAATTCTCTGAAATATTCACAAGTTTCAGTAATAGCCAACATTTCTAAACTAAAAGAACATAAATGTTGTTGATTCTTAGGAATTTTCTTTGAGAAATATCCTATAGGGTGTGGCTCTTTTGTTTTCTGTCTACTTGCATTATTACTGCTCCTATGGCTGTTTTTGATGCGTCTACTTCGATGTATGTTTCAGCATCAGGATCGTATATTGTAAGAATTGGATCTGATGTAATCAATTCTTTTATTTTGTCAAATGTTTTTGTGCTTCGTCATTCCATGCTATTTTATTATTTGCTTTAACATTTTCTTTTCTTGTTAAGTCTGTTAATGGTGCTGTGATTTCCCAAAAATTTTTAATTATTTTCCGATAGTAATTTGCTAAACCAATAAATCTACGTAGTTGACGTAATGTTTTAGGTGGTTGAGCTTCACAAATAGGTTTGATGTTTTTATCTAACGGTTCTAATTTATTATAAGAAATTTTATGTCCTAAGTATTCGATACTTTCATTGAAGAAGCTACTTTTACTGGTTTTGATTAGTAGACCTGCTTCAACTAGTACTTTCAGGACTTCTTCTAAATTTTCTAGTGTTTCTTCAAACGTTTTGCCAAAAACACAAATATCATCTAGATAGGCTAATACTTTGTCTTCTAGGATATAATTGAATAAATCTGTCATGGTTTTTTGAAAAATTCTGGGGCTCACACTTAATCCCATAGGGATGGATTTAAATACGTAGCTTACTCCTCCAACATTTACTCCTGTTACCGCTTTTGATTCTTCATCAAGGGGAATTTGGTAATATCCCTGATTGAGATCAATTGTTACAAAGTATTTCTTATCACGTAACGCATCCCAAATTTTGGGGAGACGAGGGACTCTGCTCGTATCTTTTTTAC